>JAGKTI010001764.1:35305-53659 GCA_018397915.1 Birgus latro
GATTATATATGAGTGTGTTGTCCCAGATGATTGGCTGAAGAGTGTAATTGTAAATGTGTACAAAGGGAAGGGTGATGCCCTGGAAAGGGGAAATTACAGAGGTATAAAGCTCTTAGATCAGATAATGAAAGTAATGGAGAGAGTTCTAGAAGGTATGATTAGAGAAAGAGTGAATATCAATGAGATGCAGTTTGGGTTTATGCCAGGCAGGGGGACCACTGATGCCATATTCATTGTTCGACAGCTTCAGGAAAAATATATTGGCAAGAAAAGGGAATTGTATTTTGTTTTTGTTGATTTGGAAAAGGCCTTTGACAGAGTCCCTAGAGAGGTGGTGAAGTGGGCAATGAGAAAGCTAGGGTTGGAAGAGTGGCTGGTTAGGGTGGTTATGGCCATGTACGTGGGTGCTCACACTCAGGTAAGGGTGAATGGAGCTTTGAGTGATGAGTTTCCCGTGAATGTTGGTGTGCATCAGGGGTCAGTTTTGAGTCCCTTGTTGTTTATCATGGTGCTTGAAGCCCTCTCACGTGACTTCAGAGATGGACTCCCATGGGAGATGTTGTATGCTGATGATTTGGTGCTGATTGCTGAGAATGAAGGGGAGGCTGAGGAAAGATTTAAGAAGTGGAGAGATGGTATGGGGCACAAGGGCTTAAGGGTAAATGCAGATAAAACAAAAGTGATGATATCTAGGGTTGGTGGCGGTACAATCAGAGGAGAGGGAGAGTGGCCATGTGCAGTTTGCCACAAAGGTGTGGGAAGTAATTCCATCTTGTGCAGTGTCTGTGATAAGTGGGTGCACAAGAGATGTAGTGGTATTAGAGGTAGACTGCGAGATAATGCTGATTTCATGTGTGCGGTGTGTCGGGGAGAGCAGGAGGAGATTGTTAGGCGTGAGAGGGTTGAACTTGCAGGTGAGTCTCTTGAGTGTGTGGAGGAGTTTTGTTATTTGGGAGACATGTTAGGTGCCGGAGGTGGGGCTGGAGTTAGCTCGGTTGCTAGAGTGAGAAGTGGTTGGAAGAAGTTCAGGGAGCTGTTGCCTCTCCTGACATTGAGAGGACTCTCCTTACGTGCTAAGGGGTCTTTGTATGCAGCATGTGTTAGGAGTGTGATGCTGTATGGTAGTGAGACCTGGGCAGTAAAGGAAGAAGATATTCGCAGGTTCAAACGTACAGAAATGACAATGATTAGGTGGATGTGCAGTGCGTCCCTGCGTGCAAGGCCTGGGGGGGCTGGGCTTACGATAGAAGAGTTGAGAGGTAGGATGGGACTGGAGTGTATTGGTGTTGTGATGAGGAGAGGCAGGCTGAGGTGGTTTGGACATGTGGAGAGGATGGGGGAGGATAATTGGGTACAGAGGGTGAGAGGTGTTAATACTGGGGGAGGGGTTGGGAGGGGTAGAGCGAGAAAGACATGGGATGAGGTCATTAAATGTGACTTAAGGGTTAAGGGACTGAATAGGGAGGCTGCCAGAGATCGAGCAGCGTGGAGAGCCGCCATTAGGTGACCAAGGCCGACACATGCAAGCATGTTGGAGCCTTCAAAAATGAGCGAAAATGAGCGATTCCACTATATCTCCTTTACACATGGGGCATGTCCATCACTTTCCTGTCTGATGGATCATGTCAGAGAAAATCATCTTCGAGCTGAGAAATATACTCAGCCTCTTTCAACCTGGAAATATTTGCCAGCAGAGGTGAGTGAGAAGTAGAAGTGAAATACAGGTATACCCCGCTATGCAGGTCCCCTTAATCCGATAGCCCGCCTTAGCGATGTAAAAAATTAAGACCCTTCCTCGTCTAACAATGGCCAGTCCCTTGTTATGGAATGAGTTTTTTTTTTTTTACCAATTTTGATATTTTAGACATATATTTTGTGTTTAGGTTGATATATAGTATAAACTGTTTTGTCTATCTATCTATTGCCAGACGCCTCAATCCCGCACAGGGTGACCACAGACAAATCGCTTCCATGTCGCTCTGTCCCCTGCCATTTCATTACCCCACTCCCAACTCACACCCCCTTCTCATGTACCTCTCAACTCCATCCCTCCATCTCATCCTCGGCCTCCTCCTCCCTCTCCCCCCCCTTCCACCTCACTCACATACACTCTCCCCATCAGTCTTTCACTCTCCATCCTCTCCACATGCCCAAACCACCTTAACGTGTTTCTCCTAACGCTTCCTATCACGTCCACGTCTACACAGCAACTCTCCTTCACTTCCTCATTTGTTGGTCTGTCTCTCCATGTGACTCCACATGCTCCTCTCAAATAACTCATTTCCACTGCTCTCACTCTTGACTTCTGTCCCTCCAACAGGGTCCAAGCTTCACTTCCATATGTTAAAGTTGGTATCACAATACTGTCATGTAACAACTTTTTCACTTCCATGCTCACCTCCCTGTTTCTTATCACTGCTTTCAACAAACCAGCAACCTTCCTTCCCTGCTGCACCTTTTCAAGCACTTCTCCCCCCAGACTTCCATCCTTACTCATCACACTACCCAAGTACTTAAATGCACTCACATTCTCCATATCCTCCCCATCCAGTCTCACTGTACATTCAGTGGCTTCACTTCTCTCGAAGACCATCACTTTACTCTTCCCTGTATTCACATTTAGATTCCGTTTCTTACACACTCTCCCAAACTCATCTACCAAGCCTTGCAGCTCCCCTTCATCTTCACTCAACAACACAGTATCATCTGCAAACAACAGTACAGGGAGTTTCCAAACACTGCCCTCTCTCTCTAGGGCCGCTCCAACATCCACTGCCCGACCTTGTATCTTTTTTATAACCCCATCCATGTACAGATTGAACAACCATGGTGACATGACACATTCTTGTTTCAATCCAACCTTCAAATTGAGAGATTCACTCAGTTTGCCATCCACACGCACTGAAGCCTTAAAACCTTCATACATACTCTTCACTGCCTTCAACAACTTCCCATCCACTCCATATATTCCTAATACTTTCCACAGTCCTTGTCTATCCACCCTGTGTATGCTTTCTCCAAATCCATGAAGGCTGCATACAACTTCTTTCCCTTCTCTAAAAACTTTTCCACTAAAGATCGAAGAATGAATATCTGTTTTTTGACTTAGATTAATGTGTTTTAGTCACAGGTGGGGTGAACACAGTCAATTTTGGGTACAGTTTACTAAGTTTGATTTTTTTCCAGACTTGATGACTTTCAGATTTTATTTTTGTGTTTAGTCATAAACTGCTTTTAGGCTTAGTTTAGCTTGTTTTAAAGCTATCTGGGGGTATAGGCGAGCTAGAAAATTGTTTTTAGACATATTTGGGTGGGTTTTGGACTTGTTGGAAGGGGGGGGGAATCCCAAGGCTCCCAAACGCATCCGTATACTTTTTATTAGAGGTGTGCACCGCAAACAAAAATTCATTTCTGCAATGCAAGTCCGCTGACTAAAAATAACTGCCTTCTGCAGTTGCAAATCCACAAAATTCTTGAAATTTGCAGTCCCACAAGTACAAAAATGCGAACTGTTTATATATAAAATTGTAGTTATGGTAAGACTAAAATCTATTGCCAGACGCTTCAATCCCGAACGGGGTGGCCACAAACAAATCGCCTCCATGTCACTCTGTCCCCTGCCATTTCACTACCACGCTCCCAACTTACACCCCTCTCTCTCATATACCTCTCCACTCCATCCCTCCATCTCATCCTCGGCCTCCCCCTCCCTCTTGCCCCCTCCACCTCACTCACATACACTCTCCTCGTCAATCTTTCACTCTCCATCCTCTCCACATGCCCAAACCACCTTAACGTGTTTCTCCTAACGCTTTCCATCACGTCCTCAACCACACCACAACGCTCCTTCACTTCCTCATTTGTTGGTCTCTGTCTCCATGTAACTCCACATGCTCCTCTCAGATAACTCATTTCCACTGCTCTCACTCTTGACTTCTGTCCTTCCAACAGGGTCCAAGCTTCACTTCCATATGTCAGAGTTGGTATCACAATACTGTCATGTAACATCTTTTTCACTTCCATGCTCACCTCCCTGTTTCTTATCACTGCTTTCAACAAACCAGCAACCTTCCTTCCCTGCTGTACCCTTTCGAGCACTTCACCCTCCAGACTACCATCCTTACTCATCACACTGCCCAAGTACTTAAATTCACTCACATTCTCCATATCCTTCCCATCCAATCTCACTGTACACTCACTGGCTTCACTTCTCTCGAAGACCATCACTTTACTCTTCCCCACATTCACCTTTAGATTCCGTTTCTTACACACTCTCCCAAACTCATCTACCAAGCCTTGCAGCTCCCCTCCATCTTCGCTCAACAACACAGTATCATCTGCAAACAATAGTACAGGGAGTTTCCACACACTGCCCTCTCTCACTAGGGCCACTCCAACATCCACTGCCCGACCTTGTATCTCTTTTATAACCCCATCCATATACAGATTGAACAACCATGGAGACATGACACATCCTTGTTTCAATCCAACCTTCAAATGGAAAGATTCACTCAGTTTGCCATCCACACGCACTGCAGCCTTAGCACCCTCATACATACTCTTCACTGCCTTCAACAACTTCCCATCCACTCCATATATTCTTAATACCTTCCACAAACCTTGTCTATCCACCCTGTCATATGCTTTCTCCAGATCCATGAAGGCTGCATACAACTTCTTGCCCTTCTCTAGAAACTTTTCCACTAAGGATCTAAGAATGAATATCTGGTCTACACAACCTCTTCCCTTCCTAAACTAAAATACTTTATATATTTCAATCATTATTCCCACGGAGCAACATAGGATTGGATGATGGATGGATGGATGGATTATTATTAATATATTAGACTGTTTTTAGTACAAAACAATGGTAAACCCTTCACTCGTGTATTCAGATGAATTACTTACACTTCACAGCTCACACTTGACAAGTTGACACACCAGTCCACCTCTGTTCCTCGAGTCTAACCTCCTCAGTCCTCACTCCTTAGTCACAGTCAGGCTCCTCCAACAACTGAGACAATTCCAACATACATTATATCTGTCTATCTGTTCATTTTGATACTGCATGGGGAAAGGTGGTTGTCTGGTAAGAATAATGGTTGAATCATGTTCAGTTTCATTTCATATGTTTCTTGTTTAATCTGGTATTTATCAATCTAGTAATTTGCTGTAAGTCTGACAAATTTTGAAATTAGACTAAAGGTCATATTCTAAGTGGACTGGGAGGCTTTGTAGCACATCTTTGCACTTTTATATTGTTATTGTCTTGTATGCTAAACAGGTCTTTCTAGTATCGATGTAGTTTACTTCAGTAGCATACATTATAACGTCTAAGAATCTGGAAAATAAATTGATCTTGAATGTGGCTTTATATTTTTCTTTATTGATTCGTTTAATTTCTGAAGGCTCCAACATGCTTGCTTGCATTAGTCTTGGTCACCTAATGGCGGCTCTCCATGCTGCTTGCATGCATTGGTCTTGATCACCTAATGGCGGCTCTCCATGCTGCTCGATTTCTGGCCACCTCCCTGTTCAGTCCTTTATCCTTAAGGTTACACTTAATGACCTTGCCCCACGTCTTTCTCAGTCTACCCCTCACAGCCCCACCCGCAATATTATTGCTTCTCACTTTCTGCACCCAATTATTATACCCCATCCTCTCCACATGCCCAAACCACTTCAATCTACCACTCTTCATCACAACACCAATACACTCCAGTCCCATCCTACCTCTCAAGTCTTCCATTGTAAACCTAGCCCCCCCAGGTCTTGCACTCAGGGATGCACTGTACATCTACCTAATCATTGTCATTTCTGTTAAATTTGAGCCTGTGATTATCCTCTTCCTTTACTGCCTAGGTCTCACTACACTCAGCATTACACTCCTAACACATGCTACATACAAAGATCCCTTAGCACTCAATGTCAGGAGAGGCAACACCTCCCTGAACTTCTTCCAACAACTCCTCACCCTAGCCACAGATCTAGCTTTAGCCCCACCTTCAGGACATATCTCCCAAATAACAAAAGTCTTCCACACACTCAAGAGACACACTAGCAAGTTCAATCCTTTCATGCCTGACAATCTCCACCTGCTCTCCCTGACACACTGCATACATAAAATCAGCATTATCTCTCAGTCTACCTCTAATACCACTACATCTCTTATGCACCCACTTATCGCAAACACTGCACAAGGTGGAATTAATTCCCACGCCCTTGTGCCAAATTGTACATGACCACTTTCCCACTTCTTTGACAGTACTACTGCCACCAACCCTAGATATCATCACTTTTCTTTTAACTGCATTTACTCTTAAGCCCTTGTGCCCCTTATCATCTCTCCTCTTCCTAAATCTTTCCTCTGCCTGTCTTTCATTCTTTGCAATCAACACCAAATCATCAGCATACAGCATCTCCCATGGGAATCCATTTCTGAAGTTATGTGAGAGGGCTTCAAGTACCATGATAAACAACAAGGGACTTAAAACTGACCCCTGATGCACACCAACATTCATGGAAAACTCAACACTCAGATCTCCATTCACCCTTACCTGGGTGCAGCACCCACATACATTGGCAAAACCACACTAACCAAGCATTTCTCAATCCCAAGCTTTCTCATTGCCCACTTCACCACCACTGTAGGGACTCTGTCAAACGCCTTCTCCAAAGCAACAGAAAAAAAATACAGTTCCCTTTTCTTTCCTATATAGTGTATTTTTTCTGAAGCTGTCGAACAATGAATATGGCATCAGTGGTCCCCCTGCCTGGTGTAAACCCAAACTGCATCTCATCAATATTCAATCTTTCTCTTATCGTATCTTCTGGAACTCTCTCCATTACCTTCATTATCCGATCAAAAAGCTTTATACCTCTATAATTTCCTCTTTTTAGGGCATCACCCTTCCCCTTGTACATTTACACTCTTCAGCCAATCATCTGGGACAACACACTTGAATATAATCATATTTATCAGGTCTGACTGATCTCACTCCTATATCTCCAGAGTCCTTCACCATTTCAGCAGTTAACCCAGACACACCTGTTGCCTTCCCCACTTGCATCCTGCCTATTGCCTCACTCTTCAGCCAATCATCTGGGACAACACACTCATATATAATCATATTTATCAGGTCTGACTAATCTCACTCCTATATCTCCAGAGGCCTTCAACATTTCAGCAGTTAACCCAGACACACCTGCTGCCTTCCCCACCTGCATTCTGCCTATTGCCTCACTCGCAGTCGCAGTGTCAGTCAAAGGCCAACGGCCAAACATTGGATCTGCTGGCCCCAAACCTTCCCTGTCCCAGTCAAACTTCTCATTTAACAACCGGCTTTAGTGCTCTCTCCATGTGTCTTTAATATCCCCACAGTTCACCACTACCCATCCTTCATCATTCTTCACACACTGCTCACCTGTAATATCCCAGTTCTCCCTCTTCACCTGATTTGCCACATTAAATATCGTTCTTCCTTTCCACATAATTTAGGTTATCAAGTAAAGGTCACTGTGACTCAGACTTCACCCTGTATACCTCTCTTCATTCCCTACGTTTGGCTGCCAAGTATTCCTCTGTGTTACCACCCTTCTTCCATTTCTGGAAAAGCCTTCTTTTCTCTACCTAACTGCAGCTTCTCTAATATTGTCCAGCCACATACTGCATCAGTAACGTTCAAGAGGTTGTTCTTTAGGGTTCTGTACTGCTCATTAACGCCTCTGTCAACGGCTTCCTGTTCAGCCACCACTCTCCTCATCTCGCAGTAGAAAGCATCCCTTACTGATTGGTTTTTCAGCTTCCATATTTTCCTCCTAGGTGCATAAGTTCTCTTTTTCATCACTCACTCTTTCAGTCCTATGTTACATATCAATAACTTGTGCTGCTGCACAGACTCCTCACTTCCTATAACTTTAACATTCCTCACTAACTTCCTATCAGGCCTCCTGACCAGGAAGAAATCTACCAGACTGCTATTTCCTCCAGACTCATATGTAATCAGCCTACTCTCTCTTTTCCTAAAATGTGTGTTGCACACAGCCATGTTCCTTGCCTCCCCATACTTGAGCATCCTTTCACCCTCCTCATTTCTTGTACCTTATTGGGGGAAAAAACATCTTTGCTGGTTTTTGTCCTTAGATTCTTATTTCTTACCCTCCCCCTAGAAAGCACATACAGTATGTTATTGAGATAATGTAGTGAGAAATCCTCCAGTGTAAGGTAGAATACAACTTTCTATGATGATGTTATGCATTATTATTTAATCATGAGTACAAACATTGCCTCCTCTTGGTTTATACTCATTTTCATTCCATTCCTGAGAGCTTGGTATGAAGCCAGTGAATATCAAAGCGAGATGAATCTGATCATTAGCTGTTCTCTCTCTCTCTTTCTTTCTGAAGGAATCGTAAATTATCGTGCAAATTGTACAATAAAGAAAAGTGCTATTGTACATCACACCAAAGGTGAATTTATATATATACAATATTTATCGTACATATGGCGCTGGCGAGCTGGTGACTCACCCAGACGCCACCTGCTGACTAGGCCAAATAGATGTTCGCAAGGAGATTTGCATTTGCTGAAGTGCTGCTGCAAGTGCAAAACTGCAACTTTGCGTAGAATTTGTCGCAAACGCAAATTCACAAACAAAATCACAGTCCCACAGTTGCGGAATTTGTGGTTTGTGGAAGTGATTGTGGAAGCGCCCACCTCTGCTCTTAGTGTTATACTTACATACATACATCATCTAATCCTGTGTTACCCCATGAGGGGCATAGGAGCCCAGAGCTAGGCAAGTTAGTTCTGACATTTAATATGAGAGCGACCAGCCTCACTCATCCCTGAGTGCCATTACATGAGTAGTAAACCCCAACCACCCCTTGGATATAAACTAACACAGGCTCAGTCCGGGTGGAGCGCCTTAATTCCCACTAAACCACCAGGTGCCATAGTTTGGTTATATGGTTAACACCCAGCATAGTAAATGGTTTCTTGGTGTACAAAAAAACTATTTAGCCTGTCACTCTGCGTAGTGTCACCCGTAGGTAGAAGGAAGAGGAAAGAAAGACAGAAGAGAGGAAAGGGCAGCCACCCGAGAGCAGCACTACATCGAGTGAGTGGATAGTGAGCACCCCGACCTACCACTATCTATGTTAAAATGTCCCCGTTTAACGATACCCCAGCTCAAGGATGACCTGTTATAGGCAGTCTTATGTTCCTGACTGTACTTGGTGTTTCCTGTCTTTTCTGATGCATGTCCCCAAAGAGAAAGAGAATCTTGTTATGCATCTTGACACTTTGTGAACACAAAAATTAAGATTAGGGTGATAATGATTCATAACCATACAGACTTTCAGATCTTGGGGGGGAACTCTACTTTCCTATATCACTCATCATGTTGATGAAGTCTTCAGCACTAGTGATTCTTTTGAATAATGGACACATCTGAGAATCAAAAGATCAATAATTTTTATTATGTGGTAGGTGGGGGCACTCACCATCCACTCACTCAATGTAGTGCTGCTCTCGGATGTTTGCCCTTTCCTCTACCCCCTTCATTCCTTCCTTCCTCTTCTGTCTTTCTTTACTTCATTCTTTTCTCGTCCTTCTGCCTATGGGTGATTTTACACTCCCTCTTTTGTCTTTCTTTCTTTCATTCTTTCCAGTTCCTTCTGCCTATGGGTGATTCTACACTGAGTGACAAGCTAAATGGTTTGCTGTAACCCAGTTAACCATTTACTATGCTGGGTGGTAACCATATAACCAAATTATGGCACCTGGTGGTTTAGTGGGTAATTGCAGCGCTCATCGGACTGAACCGGTGAAGGTTTATATCCAAGGGGTGTTTGGGATTTATTTCTCACATAATGCCACTCAGGGATGAGTAAGGCTGGTCACTCGCATCTTAAATGTCAGGACCAACTTGCCTAGCCCCAGGCTTCTGTCCTCCTCATGGGGCAACATAAGATTGAATGATGGATGGATTATTATCCATCCATCCATCATCCAATCCTATGTTGCCCCATGAGGAGTGTAGGAGCCCAGGGCTAGGCAAGTTGGTCCTGACATTTAAGATGAGTGACCAGCCTCACTCATCCCTGAGTGGCATTATGTGAGCAACAAACCCCAACCACCCCTTGGATATAAACCTGCAGCAGCTCAATCCAGTTGGAGTGCCTTAATTACTCACAAACACCAGGTGCCATAATTTGGTTATGTGGTTACCACCCAGGACAGTAAATGGCTTTCTGTTGTACAGGAAACATTATTATTATTATTATTATTATTATTATTATTATTATTATTATTATTATTATTATTACTACTACTACTCATCTGGACCTCTTTTTCCACCCTAGGGCAGGGTGAGGAGCAGCAATGTCCAGACAGCTCAAGTTTGCACAGTCCAATGGGCCATACTTCCATTCACTCATCATTCAAATCCCTGGAATCCTGGCTCTATCCGATACACCAAAAACATTGATCACATTATTATTATTATTATTGATGTTATTTCTCCTACTTTTTTTTCTTCTAGATTCTACCTCACACCATAAAAGGGTTAGGAAAGAAGTATGGATGATGATGATGATTTATTATAATTATATTTTCCTCTATGGGGCGACATGGGATTGGATGATGGATGGATGGATTTTGATTTATATTGCTATTGTTATTATTAGTTGTTTCTGTTGTGGTGATGGTATCATTACAGTATTATTATTTTATTATTATTATAATTCCAGGAGTAAACCGGGGAAACGAGTGGCATTGATCACACTCTCAGGACCTGGGCACAAGGAAGAAGATTGTGGCATGACTGATTCATCCCAGTCACAGTCACAGGTCAGTCAACCTATTCATGGTCAGGGCAAATCTTATGCTTTATTCCAGTTAATGTTAGGCAGCTTTATTCTGCTGAAACTGAGTTATAGGAGCCTGAGAGTGTATCATTAACCATCTCATTGTCAGGCAACTTAGGGTATTTTATTTTAGCTAGTGCCAGGTGATTTTATTCCATTGAGGACTGTGTGTGTGTGTGTGTATTTACCTATTTGTAGCATACAGGAATTGAGCTAAGCTCATGTTGTCCTGTCTCCATATCTACATTCATCTAATCTAGTTTTAAATACACGAATGTTTTTCGCCAGCACCACCTCTTCGTTTAAGTCATTCCAAATACTTATGCTTCTGTTAGGGAAACTAAACCTTTTGAGATCATTGAGACATCTACTTTTCCTCAACTTGAAGCCATGACCTCTTGTTCTTCCATCATCCAACACAAAAAGGTCCTCTCTATCCACCCTTTCCAATTCTCTTACATTTCTAAATATCGTAATCAGGTCACCTCTTTCCCTTCTCTCGCGCAGTGTTGGTAACTTCAGTTTTTCCAATCTCTCCTTGTAGGTGAGTTCCCTTAAACATGGTATCATCCTTGTTGCCATCCGTTGAACCCTCTCTAGTTTATCAATATGCTTCTTCAAATGAGGTGACCATACCACAGCCATATACTCTAGTCTTGGTCGTATCATGGTCACCATCGTCTCCCTCAACATTTCCCCATCCATATAATTAAAGGCCACTTTCATGTTAGTCAGTAATCTATGTTCCTCCAATAATTTTGTTTATTTGCTTTTCTGGTGAAAAGTCATCCTGAATAATCACTCCCAAGTCTTTTTCATCCTTTCTTTTACTAATTATCTCATTGCCCATTTTATATGTCCAGTGTGGTCTTCTTTCACTTATTCACATTTCTAATACATGACACTTCTTAGCATTAAAATCCATTTTCCAAGTCTGGCTCCAGCTGTGGAGTTTGTCCAAGTCCTCTTGCAGTTCTTTATAACTATCAATACATTTATTATGTTTCATAATTTTAGCATCATCTGCAAACATACTCATGTAACTATTCAAATCCTCTGGCAGATCATTTACATATATCAGAAACATTATCAGGGCCAGGACAGAGCCCTGGGGTACTCCACTAGTCACATTTCTCCATTGTTCACTTTGTCTCTTATAATTGTTCTTATCTGCCTTCCTATCAAATAATCTTCCATCCACTTTAATAGTTTCCCATCCACACCTCCAAAAGTCTTCAACGTCCACAATAGTCACCTATAGGGCACCTGTCAAATGCTTTCTTGAGATCCAGATAGACACAGTCCGCCCATCATCCCTCTCTCTCCTTTATGACATCTATTTCCCTACTGTAGAAACTTAATAGATTAGTAATACATGATCTTCCTTCCCTAAATCCAAACTGTCTTGGTGTTATCACTTCATTTTCTTCTAAATGCTTTATCCATCTTTTTCTAATAATTTTCTCACAGATTTTACAAACAATACTAGTAAATGACACAGGTCTGTAATTAAGTGGATCCTCCCTATCTCCTCCCTTGAAAATTGGCACAATACTTGCTCTTTTCCAATCTTTAGGACACTGTCCATTTTCCAGTGAGGTCTTGATGATGACATAAACTGGTCACATTAACTGGTCTGCACATTCCTTCAAGATCCATCCAGCCACACCATCTGGTCCCATTGCTTTCCTCACGTCCAAATCCCTCATCAGCTTTAGCACCTCATTCACATCAACTGTAATTTTTGCCATTCCTGTCAGCCTGGGTTTCATTTCAGGTTTCCTAAATTCCTCCTCCAGTACATAAATTGACTGCAGCTTGTTATTCATTATTTCACACAATTCTTCCTCTCTTTTGTATGATTCATCTCCATCCCCCAACCGTGTCCTTAACTTTCATTTTACCATTTACAAATCTATATAATAGTTTTGGCTCTTTTTTACATTTAGATACAATATCTTTTTTGTATTTCCTTTCATCTTCTCTACACACCCTTACATAATCATTTCTTACCTGCTTGTACTCCTCCCAAGCCCTTTCACTATACCTTCTTCTCACTTTATTCCATGCTTTTTTTCTTGCCTCTTGTGCCATCCTACATCTGTTGTTAAACCATTCTTTCTTCCTTTCCGTATCTACAAAAAATTTTGGGACATACCTAGTAATTCATGTTTTATATACTTCTATAAAAAACTCATATTTCTCATCAACATTTTTGTTCGTATTCATTTGACTCCAGTCTACATTTTGGAAAAAGTTCCTCAGAGAAGCAAAGTTTGCCTTCCCATAATTGTATCTATTTTCTCTGTGTTTTTCATCTTTCTCTCCTTCCCTTATTCCCACCACTTCCATCTCAGTTACCAGATGATCACTTTTACCAAAGGGGCATTGGTAGGTTAGGTTTCTCACATCATTTGGGTCCTTTGTGAACACTAGGTCGAGCCTCGATGGTTCGTCGTCACCCCTAATTCTTGTATTTCCTTTAATCAATTGGGTTAACATGTTTTCCATCACCAATTCCATTAATTTATTTCCCCATGATTCCTCATTGTTCCCAGCATCCATACTTTCCCAATCAACTTCTCTACAGTTAAAATCTCCCATTATTATTATACTATTTCTTTGTTCAATTAACATCTTTAGCATAATAATGGATTCTCTTATTAACTGTTCGTAATCTTCCTTTGTCCATTCCCTAGTTTTGGGGGGCATATACAATACTATTACATCTGTTTTTTCTCCATAACTGTCCTCAATTTCAATTCCCCTATGTTCAGCCATGGTATTTTCAATTTCTATATTCTTTGGTCTTAGGTGATTACGGGTTAATATCATTATACCTCCCCCAAACTTACCTTCTCTGTTCTTCCTTCAAATGTTATAATTGTTCCATCCAATTAATTTTGTATCAACATCTCGGGGCAATTTAGTCACCACAAAGCAAACAATTTCAGGTTTATTTTCATTTATATAGTCTCCAATTTCCCCTTTCTTAGATATTAACCCATCTTCATTACTGTACATGATACTCAGATTTACTGCACTGTTTTTATCTTTACTTGTTCTTCTCTTTTTCATATTCCTATCCTTCCCCTTTGTTTCCTTCACCTCTAATTCCTCACATACCACTTCCTTACTTTCATATCCATCACTCTCCGAAAAAAAATTTACATTCTTCCTCTGTCCTCCTGTCATTTTTTTCCTTTACATGTTCCTTCAAAGATTTTAAAACTTCTCTTTCTTCTTCATTCAAATCCTTCCTTACTATAATATTTTCCATTCCTGCCTCTTTACTTAGTTTCCGGGTCACTTTAAGTACATCATTTGCTACACTTTCCGATGACAGCTTAACTCTCATTGGTCTTACTTCCCCTTTCTTATATTGCCCTATCCTCCTTACTTCCTCAATTTCTTTTTCCCACTTGTTTTCTTCGGGATCGACTTTCCCCAGAATTTTTCTTACTTGATTTATGTCTCTCGAGTGTGTGTGTGTGTGTGCAGGCAAGAAGGAGCCACAGGCTAGAAGCCTGCTAGTTTGTTCCCTCCAAATACCGGACAAGAATTTGTTAGACTAGTGCAGAGTTTTGCTGATGTTTGTGAGCGTCGTGCCCTGAGAGTAAATGTAGAAAAGATTAAAGTGATGGTTATTGAGAGAGAAGGTGACTCCCAGTGCAATATCACAGTGAATGGAGAGAGACTGGAATTGGTGCGAGAGTTTAAATACCTGGGTACAGTGATAGAAAAGAGAAGAAAATGTGCAAAAGAAGTTAAAAGTAGAGTGACACAAGGAAGAAAAGTAGCTGGTGCAATGAAGGCCTTGATAAGAAACAGAGGCTTAAGTGTTGCAGCTGCACGAGGCTTACATGAAGGAGTGTTAGTGCCAACTTTAACATATGGATGTGAGACTATGGTGTGGCATGAAAATGAAAAGTCAAGAGTAAGAGCAGTGGAGATGGGACTGCTCAGAAATGTTTGTGGAGTACAGAGGGTGGATAGGATACAAAATAATGTGCTTCGTGGAAGATGTGGAGTGAGGAAGTCAGTAGACACCAGAATTGAAGATAGTGTACTGCGATGGTATGGTCATGTGAAGAGAATGGATAATAATAGAGTGGTGAAAAAGGTATATCTGAGCGAATTTGAAGGAGGGAGGAGGCGGGGTAGGCCAAGGAGAAGGTGGAGAGATATGGTGGATGAGTGTGTGAAGAAGAGAGGTTCGGAAGTCGGTGAGGCTAGGGAACTGACAAGAGATCGAGCTGGCTGGATGAATGTTGTGAGAAGAAGTGCATGATCAGGGATTTTGGCATCCCTTTTTAATGTGGCAGCGTCCGGATTGACTCTATCGGATACATTTGTGTGAAGCTACAAAATGGCATGAATGTTTTTGGCGTATCCGATAGAGCCAGGATTCTGGGGGCTTGAATGATGTGTGAATGGAAGCGTGGCCCATTGGATTGGGCAAATTTGGGCTGTCTGGACGTTGCTACTCCTCACCCTTCCCTAGGGTGGGAAAGGAGGTCCGGATGATGGTGATGATTTTTTATATTGTTGCCAGGTATTAATAATGGTTTGATTTGATATTGTTTGCTTGAAAAGGTTACATTAGCTGTATGAGTGAAGACAAAAGAATAAACAAACAATGCTATGTGCAACTAATTCTTAAGATGTTTGTAAATATAGAACCAGGCAATGGGGTGCTTCTGAAAAGCCTAGTATTCCAGTAGATGGCTCTGCGCATTGGACAGACACATTCCCCATGCTGTTTGAAAAGCATATTTCTCTTTGTTAAATATCTACGCTGTTGTGTGAAATTGTGAATCATAGTAATGTCATATACTGTAATATATATAATACCAATAGAACACGTATACAGTAGGCGCGGAAAGTGTTGACGCCATCTTAAAAAAGGAAAACATTCTTGTGGTTAGCAAGGAGAAACAAATAAATTAACACTCACCATTGAATTTAGTATTTACTGGCATTCCCCTTCACCTTTATTATCTTCTTAAGGCGTCTGGGGAGACTGATGGCGTAGTTTTGCTGAACAGACGGACTAAAACTGCTCCATAGCTGCTTGACTGCAGCCTCAAGTTTAGGCAAAGATGATGTGCCGCTACATGTGCGCCCATAAATTCTCAGTGGGATTGATATCTGGGCTGTTTCCGGGCCAATCTCGAATAAAGGGAACCTCACAGTCTGTTAGCCACTGTTTCACTGACTTTGCAACATGTTCAGGGGCAGAATCTTGCATAAATACTCTTGCCTTGGTTTTATCAAAAGAGTCACTTAAAACATCACATAAGAGCTCCAAATAATTGTTCTGGTTCACTTTTTCATTTGCAGGTAGAATTACCAACCTACCAAGACCATAATATGTAAAGCAGCCCCAAGACATGAGTGAGGCTGGGTATTTAACAAACTTGGAAGTGTACTTAGGATCCAGGGGTTACTGCTTGGTTTGCAGTACACTCGTGATGAAGGGGTACCAGTGACAGTAAATGTTGACTCATCACTGCAAAGCACAGTTTTCCATTGCTCCTCACTCCAGGCAAGATATTTCTTACAAAAATTTACTCTCTTTTTCTTCTGAAGTGCAGTTAGCAGTGGTTTTTTATGAGCACAAAAATTCCTGTAGCCCATATCGTCATGCAACAGCTGCTGCACACTTCTGACAGACACATCTGCCAGCAACTGTGGGTTCTTTTCTTTTAAATCCCGTGCTGTTAGCCTTGGATCCTTGCTAACTTGCCTTGAGATCAGCTGACGGGTCCTGAAGGTTGTCTTACGAGGTCTCCCAGGCCTGGGAAGTGGAGTGGGAGGAATGGCCTCCCCACTGTCCTTGAACCGCTTCACCAGACTCTGCACTGTCCTCAGTCTAACACCATCTGATTTGCAATAAATGGGAGTTTGTGGCCAGCTTTGTATAAAGTAATCACTTCCACACGTTTGTCCTTGCTTGTGGTTACTTTAGGCATGATGAGAATGTGGTAGGTAACCAAACCCTTTTCTGTATCCTCCTACTTTCTCTATTCTCGTTTCAAAGCCAAAGGTGGCTGTTGCGTATACGTACGCAACGATCTATCTTGTCTCGTGTTCCTGAACTTGATTCTTCTGAATTCTCTGCTCTCTGGCTTCGGCTTTCCTGTCATTCTCTGACTAAATATATCTGTGCTGTTTACTTATCTCCTAATTCTACTGACTATCCAAAATTCTTTGACTATCTTACTTCTACGATGGAACACATTCTATCCATTTCTCCTTTCTCTGAAATCTCCATTCTAGGAGATTTCAATGTTCACCACCACCTTTGGCTCTCCTCTCCTTTAACTGATCCACCTGGTGAACAAGCCTACATCTTTTCTATCCTTAATGACCTAGAGCAGCTTGTACAGCACCCTACCCGTATCCCTGACCACCTTGGAGAGAGTTCCAACATACTTGACCTTTTTCTAACAACTAATCCTTCTGCTTACACTGTTCATCTTTTCTCTCCGTTGGGCTCCTCCGATCACAATCTTATTACCTTAACATGTCCAATCGCTCCAGTACGGCCTGTGGACCCTCCAAAGAAACGCCACCTGTGGCACTTTGGAGCTGCAGATTGGGAGGCCCTCAGGCAGTACTTCTTTGATTTTCCATGGAATGATTATTGCTTCCATGGCCGGGAGCCATCTGAGTGTGCCTTGCGCGTTACGGAGGTTATTCTCTCAGGCATGGAAGCATACATTCCTTTCTCATATCCTCTGACTAATGCAAGAAAGCCTTGGTTTAATCACGCTTGTTCTAATGCTGTCCGCAACAAGGAGAGGGCCTATAAGAGGTACCGGAGCCAACCCACCCCTGAATCACACCTTTTATATATTTCTGCCCGGAATCGTGCTAAGTCTGTTCTTCGCTCTGCTAAAAACAATTTTATCCGTGCTAAATGTTCCCAACTCTCCAACTCGAACTCTTCTCGCTCCTTCTGGCACCTTGCCAAAAACCTTTCTAACAACTTTACCTCATCATCCTTCCCTCCTCTTTTCTACTCTGATGGCTCTGTAGCTATTTCTTCTACTGATAAAGCAGATCTCTTTGCTCAGACTTTCTCCTCCAATTCCACCTTAGACGATTCCGGTGCTATTCCTCCATCACTTCCCCCCTCTGACTTCCTATTGTCTGACATTAAAATTTCTTCAGCTGATGTGTTCTCTGCCATTACTGGCCTCAATACTAAAAAGGCATACGGTCCTGATGGAGTCCCTCCTGTTGTCCTCAAAAACTGTGCTTCTGTGCTTACACCCTGCCTAGGTAAACTCTTTCGCCTTTGTCTCTCAACTTGTACCTTTCCTTCTTGCTGGAAGTTTGCTCTCATTCAGCCAGTCCCAAAGAAGGGTGACCATTCCCAACCCTCTAACTATCGTCCAATTGCTTTAACATCCTGCGTATCAAAAGTTTTCGAGTCAATTCTTAACAGAAAAATTTTAAAGCACCTTTCCTGTCACA
>JAGKTI010001764.1:57907-77346 GCA_018397915.1 Birgus latro
AGTACCCGTCTATCAACAAACTCTCATCCCTTTTCTGTCCAACTCTCTAATGCAAGAGTTAACCGTTACTCCCAGTCTTTTATTTGTGCAACTGGTCAACTCTGGAACTGTCTTCCTCTGTCTGTATTTCCTACTTCCTATGATCTCCAGTCTTTCAAACGCAGTGTGTCCAGGCATCTCGAATTGAACGGATCTTGAATTTGGCTCTCTTTTGTACTGTTTTTGCTTTTTCTTGGAAGGAACAGTATGCAGGCCCGTGGCCTTTGGTTCCTTCTTCCATGCATAAAAAAAAAAAAAACTGTGTTATTTGAGTCAAAACATGCCCTCGTGGTGCATCACACACAGAGACAATCCTCCTCCTGTGGCTGCCCAAACATTACTGAGCCTGCTCCTGTGGTGCCAAACCTATCAAGCAGGGTTGCCAGCTCTCGTTGAAAAAGCGTCAGCTCATTTCGCATCACAGGGGAGGGTAGTATTGACCCTACTTCACTTAACGTGAAAAAGAATGATGTCGGCAAAAAAATGTCAATACTTTCCGCGCCTACTGTATATAACGTAGCGTGGGTTAGAGCGCTCTGCTCTGGCCGTAGGGTCGGAGGATTGAATCCACCCAAGGGTCATTGGTAGACATCAGGAAGGGCATCCGGTCATAAAATGCTACACGCTCCAATCCAAAAAGGCCGACGCATGCAAGCATGTTGCAGCCTTCAAAAACGAAACGATTGATGGTATATGATGGCAACCCGCCGTTTTAGTGGTCCTATATTATTTAAGTTCTGGTACAATACAGTAATCTCTTTACTATTTGGACGACCACTATCTGGTTACCTCACTGTCCGGACATCATAGGCTGATGACCGAACCCCAAAAATCCGAAAAAATCCGGGGAAAAAAATGATTTTTTTTTACCACGTCAATTTGAATTTCCTGCGCTCGCCAACCAGCTGTTTTTTTGCGCCTCCCACCTCTCTCTGGTCTCATTTCCTGCTCAGCTGCCGGTTTGTGAAGATGCCCTCGTCATGGCTCCTAAAGTGCTTGTTTTTGTGGTGATTCCCCAACTCCTGCAGGGCTTGCTGCTGCTCTGCACCTTCTTCATCGTGTGTGTGATGATGGCCCCACCGCTTGAGAAGAGGAAGAAAGTGGTGATGACTCTGGAGAAGAAGTGGGAGATATTGGAGAAGGTGGACGCCGGGTGGCCGACATCACGGATCCTAAGTGAGTTCAACCTCCCTCACTCTACTTTGTTTGATATCAAGAGGTCCCGAGACAGACTACATCAGTACACAGCTGATTTCACTTTGAAAACCAGACGAAACGTGGAGAGGAAGATGATGTTTATTCCTAAGTATGCAAACATCGACCGTTCCACGCTCATCTGGTATCGACAACAACGCGTGCTGCTGGTGTGTTGGTAAGTGGAACGGAGCTGAAAGCTGCTGCCGAGAAGTTCGCAAGGCTTCATGACACCCCAGACTTCAAGGCATCTGAAGGTTGGCTCTTCGCGTTCAAGTTATGGCACGGACTTACCAACCGTAAGGCCCATGGCAAAGCTGTGGATGCCAACGACGAGGGAATAGAAGAGTTTCGGCAGAAGGTGAAGGGCTTGATTGACAGGGAGGGCCTCACTCTCGGTCAAGTCTACAATGCTGACGAAACTGACCTATTCTATCGTTCAGTGCCCACACACACTCTCGCTGAGGAGACAGAGAAACGTATGCCCGGCCGCAAGCTCTCCAAGCAACGGGTGTCTGCCTTGTGCTGTGCCAATGCTAACGGCATGCACCAGCTCAAGCCCGTTATTGTTGGACATGCAAAGCAGCCTCGGTGCCTTCGTGGGTTAATGGATGTCCTTCCTGTCATGTGGTATCATTCTCTGAAGGCTTGGTTCACAACCAAGATCTTCAGAGTTTGCTTTCACCAACACTTTGTCAAGAAGGTCATACATTATCAGACGGAGACACTGAAAATCCCACGCAACCAGGTAAAGGCCCTCCTGATTCTAGACAATGGACCTGCTCGTCCGTCTGAGAAGGAGTTGGTGGCTGAAAATGGCTGCATTAGGTGTCTGTTTTTGACACCTAATACGACTGCTCTCATCCTACCAATGGACCAGGGAGTGATTGTGGCAGCGAAGAGGCTCTACAGACGGAGGTTTTTGGACGAGGTGATGGTTGTCTACGAGGACGATTGCAGGGAAGGACGAGACATGCAAAGACATCAAACTGTCAAAAACCTTCGCCTATACAACCTCAAGTCTGCTATCTACAACTGGGCCAGTGCATGGAAGGAAGTCTCTGTCAAGACTCTAGAAAATGGTTGGTCTCGTCTGCTTCATGGAAGTGACGTGGTGCACGATTTCCTAGGTTTTGAGGTGGATGACTTCCATGCAAGGCTTCGTGTTGGTGGAGACGATGTGGATGTCGACGAAGTGCGTGAGTGGTTGGATGACGACGAGGGCGATCCAGGGTATCAGATCATGTCTGATATCGAGATCATATCTTCTGTTGCCGGTACGAGTACCCAGCAGGAAGATTCCGACGAGGACAGCGACGATGATGTGGACTCCTCACGGCTTGTCACTACTCCAGCCATCCCCAATCTGAGCGCACTCCGGGAACATGTGGAGTTCGTCCTTGACTACCTAGAACACCCGGACTGCGACAGGGAGATGGGGGCCTTGGGACTTGTGGAGGAGGTGTGAGCTTTCAGGCAGCGCATCATTAATCGTCAGAATCGTTGTTGCTTGCATCAATCAACCATTGATAGTTTTTTCAGGCCCGTCATCCCTGCCATGCTCAGCCCTCGCTCCACACCATTGCCTCACCAAGACAGGCTTTCTTGCTTCGAGCCACAGCTCAGCACATCAGGCATGGCGGAGTCACCACTGGATGTGAGTTTGTGGCTGTCTTCAGAGTCCTCTGCAGTGGATAGCGTATCACCATGTCCCACCAAGGAGCCCCTAGGCCCCCTCCGTCAGCTAGTCTCAGACTCTGACAGCGACTAAATTCTCCAGGACTTGTCACTAGACCACACTTGAATTTACAGTTATGTGAAGTGATGTACAGTGCACTGGAGTGATGTGATGCTAGATTTTGGTATTATGGGAAAGGAAACGTTGTGGGAAGTGCTGGTGAGTGTAAAGTGAAGTGGAAGTGCCAAGGATTCTATGAATTCCTGCAGGTGCCTCAGGTTCACCTTCATACTGTCAGAGTCTGGGAGGACAGAGCGGGTTATACATCAGGACAGCGGCATCATTCTCGTAAGTATCCAAACTTCATCAAAATTCCTTGTTTTGTTCTTCCCATATCATTAATCTCATGCATAGACTGTGTGAAAGATGATTTTCATAATGATTTTCATGTCTAACCTGTTTTCAGCATGCTGTAAAGTGGTATAAAAATTTCCATAAATGTAAATCATAATTTCCTGCTTTCAATTTATTTTTTCATGCATGGCTACCACTAGTATTGAAGTGCACCAGCTGTGAAAAAGGTGAATGCCATTGATTTTCATGTCTGGTACCTAAACTAAGCTGCCAGCTCAGTGAACAGCTGTGCCTAACCTCAAATTCATCCTTTTTGGGTTAAATTTAAATGAATTCACGCTTTGTGTTCATTATTTTAGTGCACCAGCTTTGAAAAAGGTGAATGCCATTGATTTTCATGTCCGGTACCTAAACTAAGCTGCTAACTCAGTGAACAGCTGTGCCTAACTTACCTCAAATTCATCCTTTTTGGGTTAAAATGAAATGAATTCATGCTTTGTATTCATTATTTTAGTGCACAAGCTGTGAAAAAGGTGAATGTCCGGTACTTACTTTCGTTTTCGTCGTTTTCGTTTTTGAAGGCTCCAACATGCTTGCATGCTATATTCTGGTGAACACTTTTGCCATACCTAACTCTTATTGACCATTTTTCTGGTAACAATTTACATCATTTACTGTATTTGGTGCTTTGTATCCAATATTTTAGTGCATAAGATGTGAGAAAAGATGATTTTCATATTGACTGCCACGTCTGATACTTACTTACACTAAGCTGTCAACTCAGTGAACACCTATGCCTTACTTAACTCAGATTCATCCTTTTGGGGTTAAAATAAAATGAATTCATGCTTTGTGTTCGTGATTTTAGTGCATAGGAAGTGAGAAAGGGTGATTTTCATTGTGATTTCCATGTCCGATACTTACTTACACTATGGTGGCAAGTTGTGAACACGTATGCCTTACTCACCTCAAAATCATTAATTTTTGGTTAAAATTCCATTAATTCATGCTTTGTGTGCATTATTTATGTGAATGGGGACTTAAATAAGTGCCATGCATGTCCGGTAGGGAAGTAGGTAAGTGGTTTTCTGATTTTGGTTAGGTTAGGGTCATAAATGACCGGTGTGGGAGCTTCAGGGCCACTATCCGGACAAGACCACTGTCCGGTCATGCCTTTGGCGGCTCTATTACGTTGAAGAGTAGAGAGATTACTGTAAGTGCAAGCTAGGTTCTTAATACATAGTGGGTATTTTGACTCATTCAGTCTCTATGTGGGCAGAAATTTAATGTTGAGTAATTACTGGGACTCAACATTTTGCTCACTATCTTCACGTATGCGCACTACGAGACAGTCCTGTGTTTAAGTTTTTTTTACGAGGGATTTATTTTCAAAACAAGCGGTCCTGAGTCTTGAAAGCCTTGGCCCGCCATTGCCCTCGAACACATGTGATAATGGTCCTCGTTCGTTTGTTTTGAAAACAAATCCCTTGTAAAAAAATCTTATACACGGGACTGTCTCGTGGTGCGCATGCGTGAAGAGAGTGAGCAAAATGTTGAGTCCCAGTAATTACTCAGCATTAAATTTCTCCCCACATAGAGACTGAATGAGTCAAAAAATACCCACTAGGTGTACTTTACAGTCTGAACAAACTATGTATTAAGAACCTAGCTTGCACTTATTGTAGCAGAACTTAAATAATATTGAGGCGTCTGGCAATAGATAGATAGATAGAAAATGGCGGGTTGCCATCATATGCCATCAATCATGTTTAAATTTTCGTTTATGATAAATAAAAACAATTCACGCTATGTTTTATATATACGTGTTTTATTGGTATTACAGTATTTACATTACGGTATATGACATTACTATGATTCACAGTTTCACTCAGCAGTGTAGATATTTAACTAAGAGAAATATGCTTTTTAAACAGCGTGGGGAATGTGTCTGTCCAATACGCAGCCATCTAATGGAATATTAGCTTTGAAAGCACCCCTTTGATATGTAGATAGACTGACAGAATTCATTCACATTAAAATGGCAGAGGTTTCTGTCCTTTTGTAGACTATTTCTCAAACCTTGATGGAAAAAGAAGACAAAAGTGCAGTTCTGTATTCCTTTTTATAGCACTCCTTTGCCACTAGCACTATGTTCTTGTGTTAATTTCCTGCTTTCAGCATTCATGATAGAGATAAAGCAATTTTAGGCCACATTTAAGTAAAACGTGTATTTATATCATTATCATCAGTTAAGATGGAGAGATGGAAGGGGAAGATGAGGTGAAACAGATGTTTAAGGTAGACATCACTACCACTGCCAGCAGATAGTCTATCTATCTATCTATTGCCAGACGCCTCAATCCCGAACGGGGTGGCCACAAACAAATCGCCTCCATGTCACTCTGTCCCCTGCCATTTCACTACCACACTCCCAACTCACACCCCCCTCTCTCATATACCTCTCCACTCCATCCCTCCACCTCACTCACATACACTCTCCTCGTCAATCTTTCACTCTCCATCCTCTCCACATGCCCAAACCACCTTAACGTGTTTCTCCTAACGCT
Organism: Birgus latro; assembly: GCA_018397915.1. Classification (NCBI taxonomy): domain Eukaryota; kingdom Metazoa; phylum Arthropoda; class Malacostraca; order Decapoda; family Coenobitidae; genus Birgus; species Birgus latro. Next base: position 63,740 of record JAGKTI010001764.1, read on the forward strand.
TCCCATCACGTCCTCAAGCACACCACAATGCTCCTTCACTTCCTCATTTGTTAGTCTGTCTCTCCATGTGACTCCACATGCTCCTCTCAAATAACTCATTTCCACTGCTCTCACTCTTGACTTCTGTCCTTCCAACAGGGTCCAAGCTTCACTTCCATATGTCAGAGTTGGTATCACAATACTGTCATGTAACAACTTTTTCACTTCCATGCTCACCTCCCTGTTTCTTATCACTGCTTTCAACGAACCAGCAACCTTCCTTCCCTGCTGTACCCTTTTGAGCACTTCACCCTCCAGACTACCATCCTTACTCATCATACTGCCCAAGTACTTAAATTCACTCACATTCTCCATTTCCTTCCCATCCAATCTCACTGTACACTCACTGGCTTCACTTCTCTCGAAGACCATCACTTTACTCTTCCCCACATTCACCTTTAGATTCCGTTTCTTACACACTCTCCCAAACTCATCTACCAAGCCTTGCAGCTCCCCTTCGTCTTCACTCAACAACACAGTATCATCTGCAAACAACAGTACGGGTAGTTTCCAAACACTCTCCTCTCTCACTAGGGCCGCTCCAACATCCACTGCCCGACCTTGTATCTCTTTTATAACCCCATCCATATACAGATTGAACAACCATGGAGACATGAAACATCCTTGTTTCAATCCAACCTTCAAATGGAAAGATTCACTCAGTTTGCCATCCACATGCACTGCAGCCTTGGCACCCTCATACATACTCTTCACTGCCTTCAACAGCAGATAGGCTGACAGAAAAAACAGTGATCATCATCATCATCTCCATTGCCTTGTTCTCTCCAGGGAGCCCCTGATCAGATGGCCTTGACAAAAACAACTCTAGACTACCTTATCCTCACACACTTCTCAGACACTTCTCTTCCATTTTCTTTTTCTTTCATTAGTACAGCATTTCATACTGCTTCACTCTTCCAAATCTCATGTTGTAAGGTCTGCCATTACTCATACTAATTTATACCTTGATCACAAACCAGGAAGGAAAGATGAAAGTGGAGGATGAGGTGAAGCAGAGGTTTGAGGCAAACACCATTACCTCCCCAAGCAGGGCCCCCTCCCCCTACCGAACCCCCATGCAGGACTCCTCACTCCCACACACCCCAAACCGAATTCCGCGACGTGTCCCACTCATCACCCTCTCAAGCCCCAAGGGAAAAAAGAATAACATTGGGGATCTCAGATAGGAGTGCTGCACTGAAGTGTTGGAATATATTTTATAAATATGTACAGGCAGTCTTTGTTACAAGTCAGGGTATGCTCCTGAATATTGAAAAAAAAATTGCAATTCATCTGGTACAGTTATTATTCTTGCTTAACCCATCCATGTCTTTCTGGCTGAACTGACCTGTTAACCACAGGTAAGCAACTGCTTCTATGGGGCTGGCCTATTGTTAAGGTACATACGCCGTGTAGGGATCAGGCATCCCAATCCGTTAGACAGCACCTCACCAGAGTCCATCCCATGGTGAGATCCAGGAGAATACTGTATGAGGAAGTTTGGCTCCTGGGTGGATGGTGCAGATCCTCCACCCATGGTGCACAGTGCCACCACATGCAAGTTCCTTGCCAGTACCTCTGGTACTGTAAATCAGAGATCTAACAGATCAACTTTAGAGTAACATGGAACTTTAATGGACAATATTTCTTTATTTTTTTTGTGGATTCAAGAGGGAAAAAAAAATGTTAGTAGAAGGCAACTTATAATAAGGATTGTCTGTACTGTACTTCTGTCTTAATGTGTGGTTAATTAAGTATATTTTGAACTGATGGAATTATATAATTGATATTTTTAGAGAATTCATAAATGATTTCAAGTTGAAATTTTTTATTTATATTTTTTTTATGTAAAATTAAATTGAAATGCATAAAATTTTAGCAGAGTGTAAAAATGTATCAAGTATAGTAGTACAGTGTAAGTTTTACAGTATAAAATCTATACAAAACATAACATTTTATCAGTCATCCTGTACAGCGTGGGTTATGTATGCATATTGAGTGACACCTTAGTATGGTAAAATGTAGTGGTATTCCTTGTAAGGGGCATTCGGGTGACTAGCATGCTCTAAAATAGGAAATTCCCACTCTCTTCGTTAAACATTTGTTTTTGCTTGTGCTGGTTATTGACTGTGTTAAACCCCATGTATCAGATGATGAATATATTAGTTTATTTCTGCTAGCTCCTGTGGTAGGTGGGGGAGCGTACCATCCACTCACTTGATGTAATGCTGCTTTGGTGTCTGCCCTTTCCTCTCTTCCATCCTTCTGTGTCTTTCTTTCCTTCGTTCTTTCCTCTTTCTTCTGCCTACTGGTGACTTTACACTCCCTCTTCTGTCTTTCTTTCTTTCATCTTCCTTCTGCTTGTGGGTGACTCCACACTGGGTACCAAGCCAAATGGTTTCCTGTACACCAGGAAACCATTTACTACGCTGGGTGGTAATCGAATGACCAAATTATTGGCACGTGGTGGTTTAGTGTATTTTTTGTTTTATAGATTATGAGAAAGCATTTGACCGAGTCAGACATGAAGATTTAATTGATATATTGAAAAGTATTGAAGTAGATGGAAAAGACTTAAGAATTATATACAAGCTACTGTATACTGGAATCAGAAAGTGGCAGTAAGAGTGGGAGCAGATCAGAGTGATTGGATAGATATAAGAAGAGGAGTAAGACAGGGGTGCGTTCTATCACCAGATCTGTTCTCCCTGTACAGCGAGATGATAATGAGATCAGCTGAAGGACGAGAAGGATTTAATATTGGAGGACGAAATATAAATAATATAAGGTATGCAGATGATACGGTACTGATTGCTGACACTCAAGAGAAACTTCAAGATATTTTGACAGTGGTTAAGGAGACAAGTGAAGAAAAAGATCTGACAATTAATGTGGATAAAACGGAAGTGATGGTAGTTAGTAAGAAGGCACAAGTCCCTAGGTGCAGTGTAAGAGTGAATGATAAGATGATTAAGCAGGTAAGAAGATTTTGCTACTTAGGAAGCTACATTATGGAAGATGGTAGATGTAATGAAGAAATTAAAAGAAGAATATTCGAAGCGAAGAAGGCATTTCAGAAGATGAGAAATATACTAAGTAACAGACACCTTTCAATACGAACAAGAAGAAGAGCAGTTAAAACTTATGTCTGGTCTGTATTGTTATATGGATGTGAAGCTTGGGCTATTAGTAAAAAGATGGAGATAAAGTTGGAGGCTTTTGAAATGTGGTGCTGGCAAAGGCTTTTGAAAATTTCTTGGACAGAGAGAATGTCAAATGAAGAAGTGTTAAGGAGAATGGATATCAGAAGAGAATTATTGGCACATGTGAGAGGAAGACAGATGAGATTTTTAGGACGTTATGAGAAGAGGAAAGATAGAGAACCTGAGTTTAACGGGAAGAGTCCCAGGTAGTAGAGCAAGAGGCAGGCAAAGAGAGAAGTACTGTATATGGATGGAATAGTAAGAACAGTGAAGGGAGGATACACGGCTGGACAACTGCTGCAAATGACAGAAGATAGAGAGGTGTGGCATTGCATGGTTGTCAACATCTGCAGGGGCACAGCACTTCGGTAAGGTACGGTAAAGTGGTTAGTTAATAATTAATGTGCTCCAATCGGATTGAGCCTGTGTAGGTTTATATCCAAGGGGTGGTTGGGGTTTATTGCTCACATAATGCCACTCAGGGATGTGTGAGGCTGGTCACTCTCATCTTAAATGTCAAGACCAACTTGCCTAGCCCCGGGTTCCTATGCTCCTCATGGGGCGACATAGGATTGGATGATGGATGGACTTCTGGTGGTGAATGTTACATCTAGCCTCCCCAGTTTGAAGGTCTCCTAAGCTAAGTAATATTGTATGATGACAACAAGCATAAACTAAAGAAATATATCATTGGACTGAAGGAGTTAGAATCAGTAACACAAGGTGGTCCATGTACATTATAACACTCCATTTCCACTCCTTCTGGCTATTTCTCATCTGTCGTTGGGACAACTCAGTTAACATTATTAATGTCTATCCATCACCATTTATTCATTTCCTACTCCCACTGCCACACCCATGCCCACATCAGTAGTGTGAGCCATCCCCACAATACAGAAGATACAACTACGCGACTTTCTAATGGAGCCCTATTTACGAATCACCCTGTGCATGGCCAATGCTTAGTCATAACATAATGGAGATGGGTACAGTCAGGGGGCATAAGTTCCTCTAATCCACTGTCTTATTCCCACTTATGGCATATCTTGCTTTTCTCTCAGATGCTAGACTAGAAACCAAGGAGGCTCATTTCTAATTATAACCATCCATCCGTCCATCCATTGTCCAATCATACGTTGCCCCATGAGGAGCGTAGGAGCCCTGGGCTAGGCAAGTTGGTCCTGACATTTAAGATGAGAGTGACTCGCTCATCCCTGAGTTGCATTACATGAGCAATAAACCCCAACCATCCCTTGGATATAAACCTTCATCGGCTCAATCCGACTGGAGTGCTGTGATTACCCACTAAATCACCAGGTGCCAAAATTTGGTTATATGACTACCACCCAGCTTAGTAAATGGTTTCCTGGTGTACAGGAAACCATTTGGCTTGTCACTCAGTATAGAGTCACCCACAGGCTGAAGGAAGAGGAAAGAATGAAGGAAAGAAAGACAGAAGAGGGAATATTTTTTCAATTGATGTATTTTCTGCCATCACTGGCCTCAGTACTAACAAAGCATATGGGCCTGATGGGGTCCCTCCTGTTGTACTCAAGAGCTGTGCTTCTGTGCTTACACCCTGCCTAAGTAAACTCTTTCACCTTTTTCTGTCAACTTGTACCTCTCCTTCTTGCTGGAAGTTTGTTCTCATTCAGCCTGTCCCAGTGGCAGGTGACCATTCCAAGCCCCACAGAGGAGCGCAGGAGCCCGGGGCTAGACAAGTTGGTCCTGACATTTAAGATGAGAGCTTTAACATCCTGTATTTCAAGTTTTTTAGTCTGTTCTTAAAAAATAAAAAAATCTAAATCACCTTTCGTATCACGCCCTTCTTTCTGATCATCGGTATAGGTTCCAACAGGGACGCTCCACTTGCAATCTCGCATACCTTTCAGATTCCTGGTCATCCTCCTTTCGGGACTTTGGCGAAAGCTTTGTCTTTGCACTTGACATCTCAAAGGCTTTCAGTCGAGTCTGACATAAATCTTTAATTTCTAAACCCCCCCTCTTATGGTTTCTATCCTTCTGTCTGTGCCTTCAGCTTTAACTTCCTTTCTGTTTGTTCTATTTCTGATGTTTATGGCCACCGTTTTTCTTCTAGAGCTATCGATAGTGGTGTTCCACAGGGCTCTATTGTATCACCAACTCTTTTCCTTCTATTCATCAGTGACCTTCTAATCTGTACATCTAACCCTATCCACTCATACATTGATGACTCCACTCTTCACCTTTCCATTCACTTCCCCCAGCATCCATCTCAGCTGTTACTTCAATAACAAGGGATGAGGCTATAGCACACCTAATATCTGACTTGGTTTATATCTCTGATTGGGGTAAGCATAATCGCGTTACATTTAATGCATCAACAACTCAGTTCTTACATTTCCAACCCAACAGAATCTTCTGCAGGAGTATCCTCTAATTTTTGACAATATTCAGCTCAATCCTACATCTCCTTTAAACATATTTGAGGTTTCATTCTCAGGATTTATCTTGGAAAGATCATATTACCTCTCTTGTAAACTCTGCGTCCAAGAGATTAGGTGTGCCAAGCCAACTCCATGCCTTCTTTACCTCTGCACAGTTGTTGACTTTATACATGGGTTTTATTTTCCCCTGTGTAGAGTACAACTCTCATGTTTGTGAGGAGGCTCCACACATACAGTTCTTCTTAACAAGGTGGACTCAAAGGCTTTTCATCTCATTAACTCCCCTCCTCTTACTGGCTTCCTTCAATCTCTCTCTCTTCACCACACTGTTGCATCTTTACCTCTCTTCTATTGCTACTTCAGTGGTCACTACTCCACGGAACTGTCTGCTTGTAGCCCTCCACCACTTTGGTGTGGACCTGTAATACCCATCTAGCAACAAACTCTCAACCCTTTTCTGTTCAACTCTCTAATGCAGGAGTTAGCTGTTACTCCTGGTCCTTCATGTATGTAACTGGTCAAATCTGGAATTGTCTCCCTCTGTCTATGATCCCCAGTCTTTCAAATGCAGCGTGTCCAGACATCTCGAAATGAACGGATTGTGAATTTGGTTCTCTGTTATCTTATTTTTGTTTTTTCTTGGAGGGAAGAAGTTGCGGGCTCCTGGCCTTTGGTTCCTTATTTCTTGCGTTAAAAAAAGTGTGTGCTTAGATCGTATGATCATACAGAGAGAAGGGACATATAAGATAGTGAAAAGGATGTATATAAACTGAGTTTGTTGTTAAGAGAAGTGGAAGGTCAAGAAGATGGATGGACACGGTATATGAGCGTGAGAAGCAAGAAAAGGAAGGTGATGAAGCTAAGAAACTGATGGGGTCAAGTTGGTTGGATGAACTGTGTATGGAGGAGCACATAGCAAGGATTGGCACAATTTTTTTTTAGCTTGACAGTTAATGGGCTGGCAATCTGGCAGGTATATGTGAATCCATATATAAATACACAAAAACAGTACAGTATGTGCAGATGGTTAGGCCTGTGAAGTGAAGCCAGCATTCTAGGGGCTGAGTGATGCATGAGTGAGTGTATATCCCATTTCATTTGGCATGTTGTTGATGATTCTTCCACTTCCACAGTTTCTCATTCTTTATTTTCTGGATCCTACATCCTCCCATCATTTGGTGGGAAAAAAGCTCAGGGTGATCTATCTATCTATCTATTGTCAGACGCCTTAATCCCGAACGGGGTAATAAGATATATACTCTTCAGTTTGAGTCTTGTATGATCTCTGCTGATGGGGTTGGGGAAGAGATGTTTTGTTCTTCATATACTGTAGATACACCATGGTCAGTTCTTCCTGCCTCTTTCCTCCCTGTCTGCTTTCCCTGCAGCCTGAACAGGACTTATGCCTCCTCTGGGCCACAGCTGACCCAGCAGGTTGACTAGTTTAGACTGCTTAAGAGTATACATTATGTGGGCATAAGGTGAGGCAGGTTTTTCATGATCAAAGTGGGAGGAGGGGGGAATGGTGGCTATGTGTGTCTCAGCCAGTGCTTCCCTTACACTAGTGTTTGAGTCACAAAGTGCCCTTTCTCTGTTATTTACATGGACTAGAGCCAGGATTCTGGGTGCTTGAATGATGATGAATGGAAGCGTGGCCCATTAGATTGGGTAAACTTGGGCTGTCTGGACATTGCTACTCCTCACCCTGCCCTAGGTTGGGAAAGGAGGTCTTGATGATGATGATGATGATGACTAGTGGTTAGAATGTTCTTGTTAGAATGAGAGAGATGGGGCTGATTTCCAAACAGTAATGGAAGATTTTTTTATCAAGTGATACTGTACCATCAAGGGAAGTCAGCTAGTTATCTACCCTTAAATAGGCTAGCCCTGTACCTCTACATTACAAAGAGGTAAAATGGGAATTTTTTCACTTTTGTCACATTGTACTGTGTGCCATCTGCACAAATAAGGGCCACTGGTGATACCACCTCTGAAGATGCGAGGCCACTACCTTCCTTACTCTCTGGTTGCCAGTTGTTTCTTCCCTTACCCTGTGACCCTGTTGAGTGCACAGTGCATAATATGCCACTGCCTTTGCCTTGAGGAGCTAGGTTTTGTAATGCATACTCAGTTATAGAACTGTTGGTTGGGTGCAGACCTGATCAACCTTTCCATGTCCTAATTTCTTCCCCCTCCTGTCTAGCACCTAATTGTCGGGAGACACCTGCAACTACAAAACCTACACAGGTCAGTGATAAGATCCTTTTCAAGGAGGAAAAGCTCAGGTGGGACAGAATTTTCAGTTAAAGGCTAGGTGGTTTATGGACAAAAGCACAACCACTTGTAGGATACCCATATGTAGGACCCACTGGAATCCCTTCCAGGATTCCCACAAGAGCAGCATTCCCTGTGGCCTTGGTGTCTCAGAGGAATTTTGCCTCTTCAGACTTAGCAAATGTGAATGCTCTCCCAGAGAAGCAGAAAAAGAGCTACCGTCAAACCCCCCTCCCATGCAGGTGCAGTAGCAAACTGAAAACACACACACACACACACACACACAAAGGGGGCAAGGGAAAGAGAAAATAGACATAAATGAGTATACAGTATAACCTATGGGGGAGCATCACACACACACACACACACACACACACACACACACACACTCACACTGAAGGAATGCAGAGAACAACTGGCGGATAAGATTCACAGTTTAATTGGTGTGTTCTCTGGAAGAGGGGAAAGTGCCTCGGGAATGGAAGAGGGCAAATGTGGTACCAATCTATAAGGGAGGAATTAAGGAAGAACTCCTGAATTATAGACCAGTGTCCCTAACCAGCATGGTTGCGAAATTGTGTAAGAGAATCCTGAAAGATAGATGGATAAAATATCTGGAAGAGATGAATATTTGATTGAAAGTCAGTTTGGATTCAGAAGTGGAAGGTCATGTGTTTCCAACTTGTTGAGCTTTTACTCAAGGGCGATTGATGTGCTACAGGAGAGAGACAGTTGGGAGGATTGTGTGTATTTAGATCTGGAGAAGGCCTTCGACAAGGTACCACACAAGAGACTACTATGGAAATTAGAGCATATTGGAGGACTGGAGGGAAGCCTCCTGGAATGGATGAGAAACTTTTTGAGTGACAGACAAATGAGGACAATAATAAAGGACAGGACATCTAGATGGAGAGAAGTAACAACTGGTGTCCCACAGGGCTCGGCGTTGGCACCAGTAATGTTCCTGATTTACGTCAGTGATATGGTAGATAAGTGGTAGGTGGTGGCGACCATCATCCACTCACTTGATGTAGTGCTGCCTACTTCTTCCTTAGCCTTTATCATTCTTTTTCTGTGCCTGCCCTCCTTTCTTCCTATTTCTCCTATATTTCCTGTCACTTCTTACTGCTTTTCTTTCCTTTACAGGTGGCATTACATTGAGTGACAAGCCAAATGGTTTCCTGTAAGCCAAGAAACCATTTACAACGCTGGGTGGTAACCATATAACCAAACCATACGTGCTCCCTACGTGTCAACAAGTGGGTTGGTGGAGGGTTAGTGCCCCTTCCCGTAAAAAAAAATAACTCAAAGTCAAATGGCCACCCCTTACGGGATTATGGTGTCTGGCAATAGATAGATAGATATGGTAGATGGAGTAAACAGCTATGCAAGTCTGTTTGCTGATGATGCAAAGATCTTGAGAAAGGTAGAGGTTGAAGAGGACTGTAAAATGCTACAGGAGGATCTGGATAGTATACATGATTGGAGCCGGATGTGGGAAACGAAATTCAACGCAAAAAAATGTAAAATACTGGAAATGGGTAAAAGTACCAAGAGGCCATCATTGAGTTATTTAACAGGTAATGAACCAATTAGAAAAGCGAGAGAAGAGAAACATTTAGGAGTGCTGGTCTAGGATAGTTTGTCACCCGAAAAGCACATAAATAAGATAGTTAGAGAGACATATAAACTCTTGGCCAATATAACAGTGGCATTTCATTACATGGATGAGGAGATGAAAAAATTGATTGCGGCCATGATCCGCCCCAGGTTAGAATATGCAGCAGTAGTGTGGTCCCCACACAAAAAGAAAGATATAACCAAGACTGAGAGAATACAAAGAACAGCAACCAGAATGGTCCCCAGTCTGGCAGATTTGTCGTACAGAGAGAGGCTGGAAAGGCTGGATTTGCCTTCCTTAGAGTAAAGGAGAAAGAGGGGCGACATGATTGCGGTGTTCAGGACCATGATAGAAGTAGATAAAATTGACAGAGAAAATCTGTTTGTGTGGGATGAGAGGGTAACAAGAGGACACGGAATGAAACTAAAGAAACCAAGCTGCTTGAAGGACATCAAGAAATATAGCTTTCCTTACAGATGCATAGACCTGTGGAATAACCTGGACAAAAAGATTGTCCAGTCTAAAAACTTAAATGAGTTTAAGGCAAAATTTGTCTTATTAAGAAACAGAGACGGGACCCCACGAGTGTAGCTCATTTCCTGTATATCACAATTAGGTAAATACAATTAGGTAAATACAAAGGGGGCAAGGGAATGAGAAAATAGACATAAATGAGTATACAGTATAACCTATGGGGGAGCAACAGTAAGAGGACACTGCAAAAAATTACATAAAAAGAGATATGATAAAGATGTAAAAAAATTAAGTTTCCCAAGTATGGCAACTGATCAGTGGAATGCACCACTGAATGAAATAGTGTGTGCCAAAACAATCCATAAATTTAATTATTTAATTTATGGGGGAAGTAGGAGCTTGGCTTATTCCTGTTAAGATACAATTAGGTAAGAACAGTTAGTTAAGAACACACACATACACACGCTACATAGAATGGAGGAGAAATCGGAAAGGATTATACTATATATATGGAGATTTCAATAGAAATATCAATTGGAATACTCTAGATATAAAAAGCCAGGAAAGCTGTTCGGACCATAAGCTCCTGGACTTTGTGCAGGAGTTTTTCCTAACACAACATGTAAAAGAAAGCACCAGAAAAAGAGGACTTGATGTACCATCAGTACTAGGTCTTATATTTACTAGGCAAGAAAATGATATTGACAATATTATGTATCACCCTCCATTTGGCAAGAGCGACCATGCAGTATTAAGTAGCAACTTCAGGATTGCATATGATATAGTTAACAGTAATGAAAGTTACAAAAAGAGCCTTAACTACAAAAAGGGAAACTATCATAACCTAAAGAAATACTTCTTAGAAATAGTTTGGGAAAAAGAGCTTAGAGGACAAGATTTAAATGTTATATATAGAAAATTCTGTGAACTTTATGAAATATGAGTCCAAAATTACATCCCTCGGCACAAAGAAGCAGAAATGACAATAAAGAAATTGTTTAATAAAGGCTGTAAAAAATCAAAAGAAAAAAGAGACTTGTTGTAGAATAGATACAGAAGACACAATAGTGAGAGGGCATATAAAAACCATAAACAGGCAAGAAACGAATACACAAGAATAAGGAGAGAAGCCCAAAAACAGTTTGAGGAGGACATCATTAACAAAAGTATTGATCAACCAAAGGTATTTTACAGCTACATTCGAAGCAAAACCAAAGTAAAAGATAAAATACAATCCATTACGGATGAAGGAAAACTCTACACACAAGAGAAAGATATTTGTGAAGCACAAAAGAAAATAATTTTGAGTGGGATGATACAGAACATGTATGCCCAAACATTTTACCAGATATACAAATATAAGAAAAAGAAATACAGGAGGAGTTAAGTAAATCAGACAAAGGAAAAGCAAATGGCCCAGACAAAATATCATGTTGGGTGCTACATGAATGTGCAAAGGAGTTAAGACCCATTATCTTTAATATTCAAGGAATCCTTGGGTCAAGGTAAACTACCTGATATTTGGAAGAAAGCAAACATTGTCCCCTTATTGAAGAAAGGGAATAGACAAAATCCACTCAACTACTGGCCAGTATCACTAACCAGTGTTGTAAGTAAGATACTGAAAAAGCTGATAAGAAATGGTGGGTAAACCATCTAGGAGAACACAATATGATAACAGAAAGGCAATTTAGTTTCAGAAAAGGAAAATCATGAGTTATTAATCTATTAAGCTACTATGACAGAGTTGCAGAAACACTACAGAAAAGAGAAGGATGGGTAGACAGTATCTACCTAAATTTCAAGAAAGCATTTGACAGAGTACCGCACCAAAGACTTTTATGGAAACTGTACCATAAAGGGGGAATCCAAGGCAAACTGTACTGTTGGATGCAAGATTTTCTAAGGAAAAGATAAATGAGAACAGTACTAATTAAGAGGAAACTACTCATCATGGAGGGAAGTGACTAGTGGAGTTCTACAGCGCTCAGTCTATCTATCTATCTATTGCCAGACGCCTCAATCTACAGCGCTCAGTGATGGCACCAATTATGTTTTTAGTGTATATAAATGACATAGCTAGCAATATTGGGAATGAAAGCTATTTGAATATGTTTGTGGATGATGCAAAAATACAAAGGAGAGCTACTAACACAGACTCTTGTAAAGAACTTCAAGAAGAATTAAATAAACTTCATGAATGGAGTTATAAATGGCAAACGGAATTCAGTGTGGACAAGTGTAATGTAATCAAGCCCAGATTGGGACTGTAAGCTAGGAAGTAAAACTCTACACATATCAGAAAGAGAGAAGGACTTAGGTGTGACTGTCAATAACAGACTATCTCCATCTGACCACATAAATGAGAAGATACGGAACATGTATACACTGCTTTACAAATATGAGAATAGTGTTCACATACATAAATGAAGACATGCTGAGGAAGATAATAACATCCTTCATCAGACCAACCCTGGAGTATGCATCAGTAGTCTGGAATCCTCATCTCAAGAAACACATAGATAAGACTGAAAAGTTAAAAGGGCTGCTCCACGATGGGTACCAAGCTTAAGGGATCTAAGCTATGAAGAAAGACTAGAAAAACTGAATCTGTCAACACTACAGGAGAGAAGGAAAAGAAGAGACATGATTATGCTATATAAATGAATTTCAGGGAAGGAGAAAATAGACATAAATGAGTATATAAATGAATATATAAATGAATCTATAAGAGCAAGTGGACACTACAAAAAACTGCATAAAAAGAGAGGTGATAAAGACGTAAGGAAATTTAGTTTCCCAACTAGGGCAATTGATCAGTGGAATGCACTACAGAATGAAATAGTGTGTGTCAAAACAATACATAAATTTAAGGATGTATGACGAAAGTGGTTTAAGACACGGGACAGTACGAGCTTGACTCATTCCTGTAAAGATACAATTAGATAAGAACAACTAGGTAAGAACACACACACACACACACACACACACACACACACACACACACACACATACATCACCAACAAGCTTGTAGTGAAATGGGCCCAGGAGTCCAGCAGATCCACATCCACCACAACCTGAGAAGGGGCACCAGACCTCAGCATACTCACATTCACCATGGCCTGAGAAAGGGTTACAGAACCCAACAGACCCACATCCTCCAAAACATGAGGGGCACTAGAGCCCAGTAGATCCACATCCACCACAGCCAGAGAAGGGAAACCAGAGAGTAACTGACCTGCACCAGAACCCAACAGACCTCCATCCATCATAGCCTGAAAAAGGAGCACTAGAGCCCACCAGACCCATATCCACCAGAGCCTGAGAAATGGCACCAGAGCTCATCAGATCTACACCATAGCCTGAAAAGGTGCACTAGAGCCCAGTAGACCCATATACACCATACCTGGGAAGGGACACTAGAACTCAGCAGACCTGCATCTACCACCGCCTGAGATGCAGCACCAAAGTCCAGCAGATATATCCACCATATTTTTTTTTTTCGCTCATTTTTGAAGGCTCCAACATGCTTGCATGTGTCGGCCTTGGTCACCTAATGGCGGCTCTCCA
>JAGKTI010001765.1:26302-57238 GCA_018397915.1 Birgus latro
TGTGTTTCTCCTAATCCTTCCTATCACATCCACATCCACACCACAATACTCCTTCACTTCCTCATTTGTCAGTCTGTCTCTCCATGTGACCTTACATGCTCCTTTCAAATAACTCACTTTCACTGCCCTCACTCTTGACTTGTATCCCTCCAACAAGATCCTCACATACACTCTTCTCATCAGTCTCTCACTCTCCATCCTTTCTACATGGCCAAACCACCTCATTGTGTTTCTCCTAATCCTTCCTATCACATCCACATCCACACCACAATACTCCTTCACTTCCTCATTTGTCAGTCTGTCTCTCCATGTGACCTTACATGCTCCTTTCAAATAACTCACTTTCACTGCCCTCACTCTTGACTTGTATCCCTCCAACAAGATCCTCACATACACTCTTCTCATCAGTCTCTCACTCTCCATCCTTTCTACATGGCCAAACCACCTCATTGTGTTTCTCCTAATCCTTCCTATCACATCCACATCCACACCACAATACTCCTTCACTTCCTCATTTGTCAGTCTGTCTCTCCATGTGACCTTACATGCTCCTTTCAAATAACTCACTTTCACTGCCCTCACTCTTGACTTGTATCCCTCCAACAAGATCCTCACATACACTCTTCTCATCAGTCTCTCACTCTCCATCCTTTCTACATGGCCAAACCACCTCATTGTGTTTCTCCTAATCCTTCCTATCACATCCACATCCACACCACAATACTCCTTCACTTCCTCATTTGTCAGTCTGTCTCTCCATGTGACCTTACATGCTCCTTTCAAATAACTCACTTTCACTGCCCTCACTCTTGACTTGTATCCCTCCAACAAGATCCTCACATACACTCTTCTCATCAGTCTCTCACTCTCCATCCTTTCTACATGGCCAAACCACCTCATTGTGTTTCTCCTAATCCTTCCTATCACATCCACATCCACACCACAATGCTCCTTAACTTCCTCTTTTGTCAGTTTGTCTCTCCATGTGACCTTCCATGCTCCTCTCAAATAACACTTTCATTGCCCTCACTCTTGACTTGTGTCCCTCCAACAAGGTCCAAACTTCACTTCCAAATGTTAGAGTTGGTATCACAATACTGTCATGCAGTAACTTTTTCACTTCCATGCTCACTTCCCTGTTTCTTATCACTGCTTTCAAAGGACCAGAAACCTTTCTTCCTTGTTGTACCCTTTCAAGCACTTCACCCTTTAAATTTCCATCCTTACTCATCACACTACCCAAGGACCCCAAGTACTTAAATGCACTCACATTTTCCATTTCCCCCTAATCCAACCTCACTGTACATTCACTGACTTCACTTCTCTTGAAGACCATAGCTTTACTCTTCCCTACATTCACCTTTAGATTCCATTTCTTACACACTTTCCCAAACTCATCCACCAAGCCTTGCAGCTCCCCTTCGTCTTCACTTAACAACACAGTATCATCTATCATCTGCAAACAACAGTACAGGGAGTTTAAACACACTGCCCTCTCTCATTAGAGCTGCTTCAGCATCCACTGTCCTGCTTTGTATCTCTTTTATAACCCATCCATATACTGATTGAACAACCATGGAGACATGACACATCCCTGTTTCAATCCAACCTTCAAATAGAAAAACTCACTCAGTTCACTGTCCACATGCACTGCAGCCTTAACACTCATACATACTGTTAGTGCATATTGTTGTTAGTGTGTGTGTGTGTGTGTGTGCGCACACTTCTGTTACGCCTCGAATGGTGATGTCAGTGGCAGGGTTCTGTGGTGTGCAGGCGAGGCCTGGTCAATTCGCGGTGTGAGGCCGGTGAGTGCGGTTGTTTTGCATTCTAATACTAGTAGCAGAGCGTAGTTTGAACATAATGGTGTGGCGCATAACTAAGTGGCCTCCAAAACTTGAAAATGATTCTGCCTATGAGAGTTGGAAGAAGGACATCGACATTTGATGCGAAATGACGGACTTACCGAAAAAGAAGCAAGCTCCAGGTATTCACCTTTCATTGTCAGGAAGAGCGAGGGTGGTGTCTTCAGAAATTGATGCTGCTGATTTGAAACAAGATAATGATGTTCAGACCTTGTTGAACAAACTAGACGGTTTATTTCTCATGGACAAAGGATGTCGGCAGTTTGCTTCATTTCATGAATTGCACAGCATCAGAAGAGCTGGTGATACGAACATTCGTAAGTTCGTGGCAGAATTTGAGCGTGTTTTTTTCAAATTTACAAAGCAAGACATGGAACTGCCGAATTCTGTGATGGCTTTTATGCTTCTGGCTTCATGCAGACTTTCAGTTAGTGAGCAACAACTAGTGATGTCCACGATAACTGAGGTTATTTACGAAAATGTGAAATCTGCCCTGAATCGTATTTTTACTGGTGAAATTTGCGGATAGAACTATGCATCAGTGTCTGCTAGTGAGGTAAGGAGTGAACCAGTCTTTTGGAGTGACGAAGTCGGGGGTGAGAAAACATTCCACGTTAGAGGTACTATGAGGACGGACACCGTTTCAGGGTGGTGCAGTACGTGATTGAGGTCGTGGTGGTGGCCAATATTCAACTGTATCTTCTAGTATTTCCTAACGCTCTTCCACTGGCAGGAGGCAGAACCCGCTTGGGCCCATTGATGGAAAGGTATCGATTCTCGATTTCATAGGGCACTTGACTGTCCAGATGCATACAAAAATAATGGCAGTCGAGAAGAAAATTCTGAAACAGTGCATCTGTCATTATTTATGGGCCATGCAGATGATACTGCTGGTAGAGGTAAATTACAGACACTAGTAGTAGAATCTATAGGATGTGCTGTTCTAGACACTGAGTGTTCTACAACTGTATGTGGAGTTGAATGGATCAGTTGTTATCTAAGTGAGCTCAGTGATTACGAATGTGAAGCTGTAATAGAAGAAAAGTCATCCTTAATGTTTACTTTCACTGATGGCATCACAGTTTCTTCCCTCAGACGTGTTACTCTGCCCTGCTGCATTGGAAATACGCATGCAACCATTGTGACTGATTATGTGAACTGCAATATTCCCTTGCTGGTGAGCAAACATTCCATGAAAAAGCAAAAATGTTGATTGACTTTGGAAGTGACCAGGTCAAAATTTGTGGAACTATAACTAATATTTGAAGTCCTCATCTTCAGGCCATTACTTGCTTCCAATTTCTTTCTGAGGCCGAGAGTTTTGTGAAACAATCGTGCTGGCATTGCTTGGGGGTGATGTAGAAAAAACAGCTTTGAAGCTTCACAGGCAATTTGGACATCCAGCGTCGGCGAAACTAATTAAACTAATTACAGATGCTGGGATAAAAGTTCAGAACTGGAACGGGCTATCAGGGCTGTATCTGATGCATGTACAATCTGTTGTAGATTCAAGAAAGCCAAGCCCCGACCAATAGTCAGTTTGCCCATGGCGTCTAAGTGTAATCCCTCCAATATCCAATGTAATAGAGCCAAAGGCATGTCCGAATATTGGTTTTGTCCGGATATTGGGCCCTGAAGCTCCAGCACTGGTCATTCATGACCCTAACCTAACCTAACCTAAATCAGAAAACTACCTTCCTACCTCCCTACTGGACATGTATAGCACTTATTTAGGTCTCTTTTCACATAAATAATGCACACAAAGCATGAATTAATTGAATTTTAACCAAAAAATGATGATTTAGAGGTGAGTGAGGCATAGGTGCTCAGAACTTGCCATCATAGTATAAGTAAGTATCTGACACGGAAATCATCTTTTCTCACATTTTATGCACTAAATTATTGGATTCAAAGCATCAAATACAGTAAATTATGTAAATTGCTACCAGAAAAATGGTCAGGTTAGGTTAGGTTTGGTTAGGTTATGACCGGACATGAAATTCACTGCCTTTCACCCTTTTCATAGCTGGTGCACTTAAAAATCATGCATGAAAAAATTAAATTGCAAGCAGGAAATTATGATTAACATTTTTGGTAATTTTTTAACACATTTACAGCATGATGAAAACAGGTTAGGCATGAAAATCTTAATGGTAAGCATAGGTTAGGTTAGGATAGTTAGGTTAGGTTAGGTTAGGTTATGACCGGACATGAAATTCACTGCCTTTCACCTTTTTCATAGCTGGTTCACTTAAAAACCATGCATGAAAAAATTAAATTGAAAGCAGGAAATTATGATTAACATTTTTGGTAATTTTTTAACACATTTACAGCATGATGAAAACAGGTTAGGCATGAAAATCTTTATGGCAAGCATAGGTTAGGTTAGGTTATGACCGGACATGAAATTCACTGCCTTTCACCTTTTTCATAGCTGGTGCACTTAAAAACCATGCATGAAAAAATTAAATTGCTAGCAGGAAATTATGATTAACATTTTTGGTAATTTTTTAACACATTTACAGCATGATGAAAACAGGTTAGGTATGAAAATCTTTATGGTAAGCATAGGTTAGGTTAGGATAGGTTAGGTTAGGTTAGGTTAGGTTAGGTTAGGTTAGGCTAGGACCGGACATGAAATTCACTGCCTTTCACCTTTTTCATAGCTGGTGCACTTAAAAAACCATGCATGAAAAAATAAAATTGCAAGCAGGAAATTATGATTAACATTTTTGGTAATTTTTTAACACATTTACAGCATGATGAAAACAGGTTAGGCATGAAAATCTTTATGGAAATCATCTTTCACACAGTTTATGCATGAGATTAATGATATGGAAAGAACAAAACAAGGAATTTTGATGAAGTTAGGGTACTTACGAACAAGAAGCTGCCGTCCTGATGTAATAACCCACTCTATCATCTCAGACTCTGACAGGAAGACCTTGCACCTGACACACCTTTCCAATTGAGAATCACCAGCACTTCTCACCAACACTTTCCACAACGTTTTTTTTTTATAACTGGGATCACATCACTTCACTGCACTGTACATAACAGTAAATTCCCTTGTGGTCTAGTGACAAGCCCTGGAGAATTTAGTCGCTGTCAGAGTCCGAGATGAGCAGACAGAGGCGGCGTAGGGGCATCTTGGTGGGATGTGGTGATACACTATCCACTATTGAGGACTCCGAAGATAGACGCAAACTAACATCCAGTGGTGACTCAGCTGTGGCTCAGAGCTAGAAGGCCTGTCTTGGTGAGATGATGGTGTGGAGCGAGGGTTGACGATGGCAGGGTTGACTGGCCTGAAAAAACTGTCAATGGTTGATTGACGCAAAGGACGATGATTTTGACGATTAATGATGTGCTGCCTGAAAGCTCGCACTTCACCCGCCAAATCCAAGGGCCCCATCTTCGAAGCGAAATCAGCCGTGTACTGCTGTAGTTTGTCTCGGGACTTCTTGATATCAAACAAGATGGAGTGAGGGAGGTTGAATTCACGTAGGATCCATGCTGTCGCCCACCCGGCGTCCACCTTCTCCAATATCTACCTCTTCTTCTCCAGAGTCAGAACCACTTTCTTCCTCTTCTCAGGTGGCGGGGCCATCATCACACACATGATGAAGAAGGTGAAGAGCAACATCCAGCACTGTAGGAGGTAGGGTATCACCACGAAAGCAATCACTTCGGCCGCCATTGGCGGAGCTGTTCACGAGGCAGCAACTGAGTGGGAAATGGGACCGACAGACAGGCGCCACGCACGTAAACACAGCTGATCGGCGTGTGCGGGAAATTCAACCTGACGCGGTCCCAAAAATTCGATTTTTTCCCATTTTTTCCCAAATTTTTGGGGCATTTTGGGGTTGGGCAGCCCACAATATCCGAGTAGTGGGGGTGTCCGAGTATTGGACATCTGAATAATAGAAGGATTACTGTATTTCTTAGTCCTTGTCGATTTAGTGACCAAATATTGCCCTGCGATAGTAATTGCGGACAAACGTGCGACCACCATTATTAAAGGAGTATTTCAGAGCTGGATTGTTGTGTTTGGCGCACCTGGAAAAATTCTTACAGATAATGGTTGTGAATTCAACAATACTGAAATGCGAGCATTGGGAGAGGCCTTCAATATCAAGATCGTGACGACATCTGCAGAGAGTCCATGAAGCAACAGAGTATGTGAGCGTCAAAATGCAGTCATTGGTGACATTGTCAAGAAGGTAATGACTGATAGCCAGTGTGACTTGGATGTGACCTTGGCTTGGGCGGTATCAGGAAGAAATTCTCTCACCAACTGTGCAGGTTTTTCTTCTAACTAACTTGTTTTTGATCAAAACCCTGGCCTGCCCAATGTGTATGGAAATGATCCTCCAGCCTTGGAACCTACATCACCATCAAAAATTGTGAGGGACAATTTGAACGCTCTTCATTTAGGAAGACAGGAGTTCATAAAGACAGAGTCAGGTGAACGTTTGGCTAGGACTCTACGGCACAACATACGTTTGATTGACTTAAACAGCATCCAAAATGGAGACAAAGTCTTCTACAAAAGAAATGACAGCATGGGTGGCACAGTCCCCGAACTGTAATAGACAGAGATGGGAAACAAATTCTGGTGAGACACGATGGTGTCTACGTGCTAGTGCACGTGTGTCGTCTAGCACGTGCTCAAGAGCAAAATACTACAGTTGGAGGTGGTGTCAGCAGTGATGAGAAGAACAGTGTAGTCCAGGAGAAGCCTAATGACGATTATTTGTAAGTGTTGAATGACTGTCCACCAGATGACGAGTCGGAAAATGGTGCAGTTCTGGTTGATGAGCTTCCCACAGTTTTTATTCCAGTTAATCAGCCTCCCAAAGTTTCTATTGGTCAACATATAAAGGGAATACATTCAGATAGTGGAGAGTTGGTGTCTGGAAGGATTGTGAGTCGGGCAGGTAAAGCAACTGGAAAGTACAAACACTGCTACAATTTGAAGTGGGACTCTGATGGCAACATTGATTGGGTGGTTTTCCAAAATGATTTTAGCACATGGGAAGTGGTTGATGATGACACAGAAATGCTTGTTCTTTTCAACTCTGAGGACGCTTTATGCACCAAGGAAAACGAAATTACAAACTGGCAGAATGTTGATGTGTATGAGGAAGTAGATGATGTTGGACAAGATGCCATAAAGGTTTGATGGGTTGTGACAGAAAAAATGAAAATGGAAAGCCGAGTGTTAAAGCCCGTTTAGTCGCCAGAGAATTTGAGGAAGACACAGTGGATCTCCAGAAAGACTTTCCCACATGCTCAAAAGAAGCTGTGCATTTGGCACTTTCTTTTGCCTTCACCAACCAATGGGATTGCCACGCTATGGACATGAAAACTGCCTACCTGCAAGGTAGCAACATTGAGAGAGTTGTTCATTTACATCCTTCACCTGAATATGCAAATGGTAAGCTGTGGAAACTAAAGAAAACAGTTTATGGTCCTTGTGATGCTGCAAGGCATTGGTATCTGCGCATAAAAGATCAATTGTTGAGTCTTAGAGCTAAAGTGTTATCACTGGATTCACCACTGTTCTTTTGGAGCAATATTGGCAAAGTCGAAAGCATTGTATGCATTTATGTCAATGACTTCCTTTGGGCTGGTACACATGAGTTCGAGCAGCAAGTGATAAACTGCTTGAGTCAAATATTCCTCATCGGCAGTTTGGAATAAATAATCTTCAAATATGTTGGTCTGAATGTCGTTTCCAACATCAGTGACAGCATAATGCTTGACCAGTTCCAGTACACTTCATCTTTGAAACCAGTCATGCTGAGCAGACCTCGTGCGGCAGTGAAATCAGGAGAGCTGTCCAAGTCTGAGAAAACGGAGTACCGAGCTTTAATTGGGCAACTCAGTTGGATTGCCACACACACTTGGCCAGATATTGCCTTCGATGTGTGTGAGTTGAGTGTGACTAGCAACCGAGCTACCATGGCGGATTTGCTTAGGCCCAACAAGGTGATCGCAAGGGTGAAAACTGACGACAAGAAGCTGTACATTCCGAGAATGGGGCCGCTCGACGACTGTTATGTAGAGTGCTTTTCGGATGCCTTATTTGCCAGGCTTGTAGACAGTGGGTCTTAGGGAGGTTTTGTGATCTTCCTACAAGATGCTAGTGTGGTGAGATGTCCCATATTCTGGCAGACTAGAAAGATCAGGCAGGTTGTCAAATCTACCTTATCTGCTGAAGTGTTGGCACTGTTTGAATGTGCAGGGACTGCATATTGCGTGAGATCTTTGGATGTTGAAAGTTCAAGATCAAGTGTTTTATCAACAACAAGAGTCTGGTGGACATCCTTTACTTCCGTAGGAGTGTACAAGACAGGAGATTGTGCATTGATATTACTGTATTACAAGACATGTTGGTGCGAGGGGAGATTGATGAAGTATCTTGGGTGGATACATCACAACTGGCTGATTGTCTCACCAAGAAAGGTGCCTCGGCCGAGTGGCTGCATGCAGCAGTCAGCCAGGACTAGAAGGATTATAAAATTTTCAGGGACATCACATATCTGTATGTGGCCACAGACTGGATCTTGATGGTACTTAAACAAAAGTCTATGTATTGGATACATAGTGTGTATCGTATGCCAATAGTCCATTCAGCTTCATCCTTGGAATCTTTCATCAAATTAAGAAGAGAGGACAAGAGTGTTAGTGCATATTGCTGTTAGTGTGCGTGTGTGTACACACACTTCTGTTACGTCCCGAGTGGTGACGTCACCGGAAAGGTCCTGCAGTGTGCAGGCGGGGCCTGGTCAGTTCGCGGTGGGAGGCCGGTGAGTGCGGTTGTTTCACACTGTAATACATACTCTTCACTACATTCAACAACTTCTCATTTACTCCATACATTCTTAATACTTTCCACAATCCTTGTCTATCCACCTTGTCATATGCATTCTCCAAATCCATAAAGGCCTCTTTCCCTTCTCTAGAAATTTTTACAGTAAAGACCTGTAAATGCACAATCTCTTCTCTTCCTAGAACCTCCCCGTTCATCTCTAACTAATTCCTCTGTTATTTCCCTAACTCTGTCAATAAGTATCCTACCATATACTTTTCCTATTACACTAAGAAGACAAATCCCCTCATGATTACCACACACTTATTTTTTCCCTTTTCCTTTGTACAGGGGAATAATTATACCTGACTTCCAGTCCTCTGGGACTTTACCTTCCTCCCAGGCCAATCTGGACATCTTCCATAACCATTATATGACTGTCTTTCCCCCATACTTCAGCATTTCACCACACACTCCATCAATTCCTGGGGCATTCCCCATTTTTGCTTTCATCATTGCTTCCACAACTCCCTTTCTACTGATTTCTTCCGAAGATATCTCTTCTCACATCCCTCCTTCTCCCAGCCATTCCCCAGCCACTTATACTCGCATTACTTTCATTCTCTGTGTTCAATAATTCCTTAAAGTATTCTCTCCATCTGTACACTTTTTATCCCATCGCCACTAGTAATCTATCATTTTTATCTTTCACTCCCCAACTAGCTTCTTTAACACCCTGTCACTTAAAGACAACACACTGCCGCATGCACAGCCTCCTGATATCCACCCTTCTGAATCCTATCTCCCTCGTGTGGATTGGGTCCACCTGGGCAGGCTGAGATGTGGGCATTATCCAGCCCTCTTAAGTTATCATCAGAGACTAGATGACTCCGTCGCTGATGCCTGTCCAGGATGTAACACAGCACCCCATACTATTAAGCACATCATGGAAGACTGCATTGCACACAATCACCTACACCAACAACACAACATACACTCTTTGAGAGCTCTGTGGGAAAGCCCGGTCTCGACCGTGGCCTTCCTTAGGGACTCAGGGCTGTTTGGCCAGACTGCCTAGGGAACAACTACTACTACACCCTGTCTAACTCCCTTTACCTCTTTCCAGAACATTTTCTTACATTCTCTCCAATTTACACTCAAATTCCATCCACATTCCTCAGCCATTCTCTTCGTACCCTCTCTTACTACCGGTAATCTTTTTAGCTCTCTCTTCCTACCTACATATAACTGTCTCTTCTGTCTCTCAACTTCCTCCACATGCCTATTTCTCATCCACTCACTATATGCTTTCTTCTTTTGTGCCACAGCCTTTTTCACCTCTTCATTCCAGCATGCTGTTCCTTGCACCCCCTTTTGTTTTCACCCCACACACCACCTCACATGCTGCACAGATTTCTTCTGTGAATATCTTGCTCACACCTTCCACATCCACCATCTGCTCCAGATCATATTTACCCAATCACTCCACTTCCTTCTTATATTCTGCCTTTTTTCCATCCTCTTGTAACCTTTCCACCCTCCTTGTAAGAACTACTTCCTCCTGTCCTTCCCTTCTTCTATTCCTCCACTCCATTTCAACCTTGACTCACCACCACCAAGTGGTGGTCAGAATGTCCACTTCCCCAACCTCTGTATGCTTTTGCATCCATTACACACCTTCTCACTCTATTATCCACACATTCATAATCAGTCATTGCCATTCGTCCATTCAGTTCACCACCCACCCTTCTCATCACTCGCCAAGTATACCGTGGATCATTTTGTGTCTAAAGAGGGTATTGGCCATCACCAACCCCCTCCTGGCACAAAATTCCACTAGAGCACTGCCATTCTCATCTACTTTTGCAGGCACACACCACTCACCAGCTACCCCATCCACCATCACATTCCCTACTTTTCCATTCATATCTCCAATCAAAAACTGTCTTTCATTCCTTTCAGACTTTTCCATGCACGCTTCCACATGCTTGCATGAACTTAAGTTGGCGCATACACACACACAGTTTCTCACATTTGTAGTCCAAGTTTCATTCTTGCCCCAACAATCCTTGACAGATCCATACTCTCTTATATTCTCTTTCTACCTCATGCACTTAACCATACAAACTCTTTCTTTTGCCCTCTCATTCACACCCACTCCCACACATATACCCCATCCATACAGTCATTTAGTTTCAGTTAATCCACATACATCCACTTTTGCACCCTCAGGCACCTGGACAATCTCTTTTCACCTCATCATTTGCACCCCGTACATTCCATGTCGCAATCCATACCATGTCCTTTGTTCAGTCCTTAGTTGTCACCTGTTGGTCAGTCCTAGTCCAAGGCTTCTTTTTCGCATTTTTGGTTAGCTGTTTTCCTGGGATGGGCATTAACTCTCCACCAACCCACTTGTTATCACATAGGGAATGCATGTTGGTTAGTTACAAGGTTAACCACCCATTTCCTGGCTTACAGAAAATTATTTGGCTTGCCTCTCATTGTAGAGCAACCCTAAAAACAGAGTACTGCTTCACTAAGTTCAGAAATGATACACAGAAAATTAGGCAAGCAAGCAGTCTGATAAACAAAAGCAGTGATTTTGAAGAGAAGGTAACCCAGGTGAACGAAATTATGAGAAATTGCAAAGATGAAGTACAAACTACGTATGCTGAAATGGTGAAAGTATGGAAAGACTTGGAAACAAAAACTGAAGAAAAATGCTTTAGAAAGGAAGTGAAAGAAATCATTAAAAGCAACCCCAAAACTTGTCAAAAGAATAAGCAGGTATCAACAGATCTGTAGTAATCATTGGTATAAATGAAGAAGAAATAAAAAATAGAATCTTGAGAGACAAAATGTAGGTGGTAAATGTATTGAACATATTGAAGGAAGTATCAGAGGATATCTGTGACAGATATACAGAGGAACACTAAAGGCTAGGGAAATAGGAGTAAGTAAAGGCCCCTGAAATTAACCTTCTAAAGTGTGAACACTGAAGGGGAAATATTAAATTTTTTTGATAAACTCATGGAAAAAGAGGAATTTAAAAAAGTATGGATAAAAAGATGCCAAACTCAGGAAGAATGGGGATCACTAAAGGTAAAGGGGGAAGAAGCAAAAACAAAAAATGAGGAAAAATCAGAGGAAGAGAGGAGAAAATTTTGTTACAAAGTAGTGGGATTACAAGTGAGAAATGTTACATAAAGAACAGGGACTAGGAAAATGGAAGGCAGTAGACTCAAATGTCAAATATGTAAACAACCATGATTAAGTTGATGTACTCAAATGTAGACTGAATGGTATCCAGATTATTAAAAGCTATACCAAAGAAATGGGGCCTCATACTATTTTCCTAACTGAAACAAAATTAATCCCAAGGATATCAAACAACACCCAGTGCTTTGAGGATTACAATATATGGAGAAGTGATAGAAATTTGAAAAAAGGAGGAGTTCTGGTATTAACAACAAAAAATCTGCAAGTTAAAGAGATACAACTAGATATACCATCACAGGTAGAACTGATTGCATTAGAGATTGACACATCTGAAGGGAAAATAATTGTGGCAGATTTATACATGCCACCCAAAACAAACACCTGAGAAAGAGGCGATTATGAAGACCTGGCGGAAAGTACAATTCGGAGTTTATGAGCTCTGTTACATAGAATGGAAGAGAAATCTGAAAGAATTATATTAACTGGAGATTTCAGTACAAATATAAATTGGAATACTCTAGATGTAAGAAGTTATGTAAGCTGTTGGGATTATAGTCTTCTTGATATTGAACAGGAGTTTTTCTTAACAGAACATGTAAAGGAAAACACCAGATAAAGGGGACTTGATAGATCCATCATTACTAGATCTTATATTTACAGTACTAGGCAAGATAATGATATCAGCAACATAATGTATCACCCTCCATTCGGCAAAGTGACCATGTAGTATTAAGTTTCAATTTAGGATTGCATAAAATATAGTTAGCAGTAATGAAAGTTACAAAAAGAGCCTAAACTACAAAAAGGGCAACTACCATGACCTAAAGAAGTACTTCATAGAAATAGATTGGGAAAAGGAACTTAGAGGACAAGATATAAATGTTATATATAGAAAATTCTGCGAATTACAGTATATGAAACAGGTGTCCAGAATTGTATCTCACAACACAAAGAAACAGAATTAAGAATAAAGAAGTGGTTTAATACAGAATGTAAAAAATCAAAAGAGAAACGAGTTTTGCTGTGGAAGAGATACGAAAGACACAATTGTGAGAGGGCATATAACAACTATAAACAGGCAAGAAATGATTATGCAAGGATAAGGAGAGAAGCTCAAAGGTAGTTTGAGGAAGGCATTATATATAAAAAGGATGATCAGCCAAAGCTTTTTTTTTTCAGCTACATCCAAAGCAACGCAAAGTTAAAGATAAAGTACGGTCCATCATGAATGAGAGAATAACCTATATCCAAGAAAAAGATATTTGTGAAGTTCTTATCAAAAATTTTCTATCAGTTTTTACAGAAGAAAGTAATTTTGAGAGAGGTGTTAAGGAACATGCATGCCCACTCATATTACCAGATATACGATTATGAGAACAAGAGGTACAGGAAGAATAGAGTAATTTAGACAAAGAAAAAGCAAATGGTCCTGACGAAATTTCAGGTTGGGTTCTACATGAATGTGCAGAAGAGTTAAGCAGACTAATATATTTCATACGCAAGGAATCCTTAAGCCAAGGTAAACTACAAGATATTTGGAAGAAAGCAAACATTGTTCGCATATTCAAGAAAGGAAATAGGCAGAATCCACTCAGCTATAGACTAGTATCCCTGACCAGTGTTGTAAACAAGGTACTAGAAAAGCTAAAAAGAAAAATTTGAGTAAACCATCTGGAAAAGTACAATATGATAACAGAATGACAGTTCGGTTATTAGAAAAGGAAAATCATGTGTTACAAATCTGTTGAGCTACTGTGACAGAGTTGCAGCAACACTAAAGAAAAGAGAGGGATGGGTGGACAGTATCAGTTTAGATTTTAAGAAAGCATTTGACAGAGTACTGCACCAAAGACTTTTATGGAAACTGTACCGTCAAGGAGGAATCAAGGTAATCTGTTCTGTATGATGAAGGATTTTCTCAGAAAAAGGGAAATGGGAACAGTACTAAGGGGTAGTTACCCATCATGGAGGGAAGTGACTAGTGGACAGGGCTCAGTGCTGGCACCAGTTGTTTTTTAGTATATGTACTGTACATGATATATACGGGAACATTGGAAATGGAAGCCGTCTAAATATGTTTGCTGATGCATACAAAGGAGAATCACAAACACAGATTCTTGCAGAGAGCTACGAGAAGAGTTAAATAAGCTTCATGAACGGAGCAATAGATGGCAAGTGGAATTCATTGTGGACAAATGCCATGTAATTAAGTTTGGTAAAAGTGTAAAAAGACCAGATTGGGATTATAAGCTAGGTACATATCAGAAAAGGAGAAGGACCTAGGAGTGATTATCAGTAACAGACTATCTCTGGCAGACTACATAAATGAGCAGGTACGAAACATGCACGCAGTGCCTGCTAATATGAGAATAGCATTCACATATATAAAAGACATGCTGAGAAAGTTAACATCATTCATCAGACCAACTCTGGAATATGCATCAGTGGTCTGGGATCCTCGTCTCAATAAAACACACAGATAAGTACAAAGGGCCAGTATGAGATGGGTACCAAGCTTAAAGGATCTAAGCTATGAAGAAGACAAGAAAACTGAACCTACCAACATTACAAGAGAGAAGGAAAAGAGAAGACATGATTACACTATATAAATGCATATCAGGGAAAGAGAAAATAGACATCAATGACTATATAACCTATGGGGAGGCATCAGCAAGAGGACACTGCAAAAAACTGCATAAAAAGGGAGGTGACAAAGACACAAGGAAATTCCCAAATAGGGCAATTGATCAGTGGAATGCACTACTGAGTGAAATAGTGTGTGCCAAAACTATTAATAAATTTAAGGTTATGTATGATAAAAATGGTTTAATACTCGGGACAGTACGAGCTTGACTTATTCCAGTAAAGATACAATTAGGTAAGAACACACACACACTTGGGAGACAAGTGGGGGTGGAGGAGGGCAGGGGGATGGGGAGGGAGATAACCGGGAGGTGGGGGAGGGCAGGGGGATGGTGAAGGAGACACTGGCAGTGCTCAGGGGTCGGGGGATGGAGGAGGAATGGAGGGAGAAGAGATGGGATGGAGAGAGGACAGGGAGAGCTGTTCAGACATGCTCATTTCAAACCTAGGGAGGGGCGGAGTGTTCGGACAAGCAAATTGATGGCCATTTGGATTATGGGAATGTTCCTCCATTCCTTTTGTTCGATCTAGCGAATCGTCAGTTAGTGATGCAGCGAATATCGGGGTATGCCTTTAGTTGTAACTTGTCTTTGAGTTGGTGATTTATTGTACCTTGTGTGTTGGCTTGAAGAGACAAGAAATTTCTGCAGATGATGATGGAAAAATTGCAGCAAAAGTGAGCGTCATGCTAAGTGTCTCTGGAGTGCTATTTCACATATCACATTTTCATGTATTGAGGCCTTGGAGTCTGGAAGCATATTAGGCTTTGACTTGTCTTCGAATGAGACTGACACCCACAGAGAAAGGAAAACTGAAAGGAGAGTTCTCCCTCACCCGACGGTCATGCCAGGGTGTACGAAAGGACACCGTGGATTAAATAACTTGATGTACCCTTAAGCAAAGGAGGGTGGTCTTCAAGTATTCCCACCATTTGTGTGGCACTTCCTGCACAGATCTGGGGCTTCTGAATCGTCTGAGGGAAATGAAGGCGTCCCATAGTTCGAACATGAATGGTATATTAAACCAGAGAGAGAACGCAGACATCATTACTGAGCATAACATCCCATAGGAGAGAAAAAAATGGAGAACCATTGAATAGCACCAGTTTCACTGGCAAACACAGTCAAGAGGAACCAGCGTAGAGAGCAGACTTCAGTTCAGGAGAGGGCAGTGGAACTGTAATCCCTCAGAAAGTAATGTGCAAGTAATTCATGATAATAGCACACAGAGCACACCAAGAAAATAACAAGAAAAAACTACACAGAGTAGGAGCTCCTCAAAGGGAAGAGAGAGAGTGGAACTGACATGAGCAGAGCTGCAAAGAAAACAAACTATGGTAGGGTTAACTAATTCAGGCCACTTTAAATTATGTATTTAATTATTTATTTGGTACGAATTTATGTGTAGTACAAGACTATGTTGGTTTTCACACAATAATATAGGCAATATAAGCATTGTTCACTCACCAAAAACACCAACATATTGCACCTTCCTTTACGACATTACAACCTCATCGCTTCTGTTTGTTTCTTTCTCTAGCTTCTGTATTTCTTTGTCCTCCACCTCAGGAGTCACTTTCACTGTGAATTTCATAATTGGAGAGACCATGGGGCAACATGTCTTTACTGGCCAGGTTACTGCTAACAGGTAAATTGCCAAGTGTGGGGGAGAGGGGGGAAAGGGGGGTCAGGTGGGGCCAGGCAGTATCTCTGCTTGACAGCGGGTAGAGGAAGGTGTCCCACATATGCCTACCAAAAAATCACCCGTGAATCTTGAAAAATGTGCAAACGATGGGCCTTGCAATTGACTGACGTATGATGTGTGTCGGTGGGTCTGAGCGTGAAAAAAAGTGGTGACGTGCATCGTACGTTGGGGGGACTGGGCAGGTTAAACCCTGATAACTGCAAGGGAATATCGTTTCACTGCACGAGATGGCCCTGCAGGGGCAATTGCGTGTCTGCAGTTAGGCCTTCTCGGCCAGACGGAATGGGGTTAGTCAACAATAACAACTTTATAGAGTGCAATGCTTGCTTTTGTTTGAACATGTCCAACTGATAAAGCATTGTAAAATGCAATATATAGAAATTTATTATATATAAAATTATATTGTGGTCCATTCTCATTTAATATTGCATAGTAGGAAGATCACATTAAAGACCTTATACTCACAGGCATTATAATACACAAAATTATTCAGTAAAATCATCTGTGCTAGTAAGGGGTTGGCAATAGCCAACACCTTCTTCTGGCATAGGATGATCCACAGGTATACATGGAGAGCCATGAGGAGGATGGACGGTGAACTTGTTGAACGAAAGGCAGTGATAGATTATGTGTGTGTGGGGATGAGCGAGTGAGAAGACAAGTGTTGGCTGCAAGAGTGTGGAGAGGGTGGGGGAATGAAATCTTGGACCATCACTTAGTGATGGGCAAGGTAAGGTTGCAAAGAAAATGAGTAAAGAGACAAAGGGGAAGACAGGAGGAAACAGCTCCTGTGAGGAGAGAGGAGAAGTTGCAAGAGAGTGAGAGAAAGGCAGAGTGTAAGAGCATAGTGGAAAAAAGATTGGGACGGTACGAGTTAGAGCAGATGGACGGGGTGGAAGAAGTATGCAAGATATTCACAGAAGAGATAGGCACAGCATGCGAGGTGGTTTGTGGAGTGAGGAGGAGATCCAGGGTGTGCAAGGGACAGCATGGTGGAATGACGAGGTGAAACGAGCAGTGGAACAAAAGAAGAAGGCATATAGTGACTGGTTAGTGAGTTTAGGTAGGGGAGAAGATGAGAGAGAGAAGAGAGAGGTATATGTGAGCAGGAGAAGGGAGGTAAAGGAGAGTAAGAAGAGAGTGGATGAAGTGTTTGGGAGGAATCTGAGTATGAAATGGAGGGAGAGTAAGAAATTGTTTTGGATGGAGGTAAAGAAAGTAAGGCAGTGTGAAAGGGGAATTAGTAGGGGAGTGAAAGATGGGAATAATAGATTGTTGGTGGAGAAGAGAGAGAAAATGAGGAGATGGAAGGAGCGCTTTGAGGATTTGTTGAATGTAGAGAGTGAGAGTGGTGCGAGTATAAGTGGTTGGGGAATGGCTGGGAGAAGAAGAGACGAGAGGAGGGAGGAAGAGATCAGTAGGGTGGAAGTGGTTGAAGCAGTGAAGAAGACCAAGATGGGAAAGGCCCCCGGATTTGATGGTTTATGTGGTGAAATGCTGAAGAATGGGGGTGAGTCAGATTGTTGTGAACTGGATATGAAAGTTGTGTAGATTGGCTTGGGAAGAGGGAAAGGTTCCAGAGGACTTGATATCAGGTATAATTGTTCCTTTATACAAAGGAAAAGGGGAGAGAGAAGTATGTGGTAACCATAGGGGTATTTGCCTTCATAGTGTGATTGGAAAAATATATGGTAGAATATTTATTGATAGGGTTAGGCATATAACAGAAGAGGTAGTTGGAGAAGAAAAAGAGAGATTCAGGAAGGGAAAAGGGTGTGTAGGTCAGATATTTGTTCTGAGATGTTTAATGGAGAAGTATCTAGGGAAGGGAAAGAAAGTGTATGCTGCCTTCATGGACTTGAAGAATGCATATGACAGAGTAGATTGGCAAGGTATGTGGAAGGTAGTAAGAGTACATGGATTGGATGGGAAATTGTTGAGTGTTGTGAAGAGTATGTACGAGGGAGCTAGGGCTACGGTTCAAGTGGATAGTGAACTGAGTGAGTTCTGTGATCTAAATGTGGGACTGAAACAGGGATGTGTGATGTCTCCATGGTTGTTTAATATATTCATGGATGGGGTTGTAAAGAAGGTGCAAGGTAGGGCAGTGGATGTAGGGGTGGCTCTAATGAATGAGGGTGAGGTGTGGAAAATTCCGGTGTTGCTGTTTACTGATGATACAGTATTGTTGAGTGAAGATGAATGGGAGTTGCAAGGTTTGGTGAATGAATTTGGGACAGTGTGTAAGAAGAGGAATCTGAAAGTTAATCTAAACAAGAGTAAAGTTATGATGTTTGAGAGGAATGAGGTCACAGAATGCACAGTGAGGTTGGATTGTGAGGATATGGAGAATGTGAGTGCATTCAAGTACTTTGGTAGTGTGATGAGTAAGGATGGAAGTTTTGGGCTTGAAGTACTTGAAAGAGTACAGCAGGGTAGGAAGGTTGTTGGTTCACTGAAAGCAGTGATGAGAAATAGGAAGGTGAGTATGGAAGTTAAGAAGTCACTGCATGGTAGTATCGTGATCTCTACCCTGACGTATGGAAGTGAGGCATGGACCTTGCTAGAGGGGAACAAGTCAAGAGTGAGAGCAGTGAAAATCAGTTACCTGAGAGGAGCGTGAGGAGTGACACGGAGGGACAGGTTGACAAATGAAGAAGTGAAAGAATGTTGTGGGGTGGATGTGGTTGTGATTAAGAAAATTAGGAGAAATACATTGAGGTGGTTTGGACATGCGGAAAGAATGAGGAATGAAAGACTGACTAAGAGGGTGTATGCAGGT
Organism: Birgus latro; assembly: GCA_018397915.1. Classification (NCBI taxonomy): domain Eukaryota; kingdom Metazoa; phylum Arthropoda; class Malacostraca; order Decapoda; family Coenobitidae; genus Birgus; species Birgus latro. The sequence goes on from JAGKTI010001765.1 coordinate 45,336, forward strand.
GGGGAGGAAGGAGGGAGAGGGAGGAGGAGACCGAGAACGAGGTTGAGGGGTGGAATTGATTGGTATATGAGGGAGGCGGGAGTGAATTGGGGGAGGGCAGTCAAATGGTGGGTGACAGAGTGACTTGGAGGCGTTTTGTCTATGGCCACACTTTGCAGGATTAGGGCGTCGGGCTATAGGTAGATAGATCAAGTAAAATTATTGTGTTCCTGGCAGCAGAACTGCCCAGTTGTATCAGTGCTGTATTAAGCTGTCCTGCATTGACACCTGAGACATCTTGAAATAGACCCTCAGGCTCTAGACTTCACAAGATCCTATATACTTGATCTTTTGTTGCAGATGATATACTGTTATTTGACTCATTATGCAGGACAGTAGAGGATGTAACTGTATTTCTTATTCTGGTTTACGTGTGGGAAGTTACGTCACAATGCTGCATGCCATACCTCTTTGTAAGTGGTATTGTCATATACATGGCAAATTGTGTTATTTTTTTAATATGTAAGGAAAATAGAAATTCATATTTAAAAACAGCTTTAGAGTGAGTATAGAGATGCTGATATTGGCAGTAATTTTCTTTGCAGCAGTTATGTGCAGCTCATAAGTAATGAAAGCATAAGTGTAACTGTACTGTAATACAATGGTCCCTTTCGTGTAGCGTGTTTCAACTTAGCGATTTTCGTGTTTAGCGATAGGTTAGAAAAGGTACCAATCCTGCCCATTTAGCGATTGTCTTACACGTTTAGTGATGTGGGGCATGAAATGCCTTGCCCGTCCGCCAACAGACCGCCATTGTTATCATTGTTGTGAGCATCTGGCGACCTTGGGTGCTTTTTTTTCTCACACAGTGCCGAGCATTTGGCATTTTTCGTTGGTAAGTAGATGTATAACCGTACAGTACTGTATCTGTATAATGTATTGCTTATACACTGTGTTTCATTTTCAGCACTTAAAGTAGGAAATCGGGGATCAAAAGGGTGACTTGGAGGATGAGTGCAGACTAATTGATATTTTTCCCACATAAAGTACACTTCGCATTTAGCGATTTCGCATTTAGCAATAGTTTCGCCAGAGTAATTAAATTGATAAATGTGAGGGACCATTGAATGTTGGGAAAAGATTAATATTTTGTATATACATTCCAACTTTATTATCATTATTTTTTATTTTTTAATGTAAAGAAGGGTTGATAGGGGTCCATTTTCTTTTTACCAGAATTCCCAGCTTAGACATGGGGTGTCCTGCGCAGATGTGTAGGGGCATATCTCCTAAAAGACGAGAATTATCCGAATGCTCTAGATATGTATACTGTATCTAGCTTATATGGTGAACCATTTTATTCTTTTAATTACCAGGTATGCATCGATTGAACTGTGTGTGTGTGTGTGTGTGTGTGTGTGTGTGTGTAAATACCATTCTACCACCATTCTGTCACATGGGAGTCACAGGCTGGTGCCGAACTTGACTCTCCAACATTAAGTGGTTAAAAAGTACAGTAAATATTTTTTCCTCNAGATATGTATACTGTATCTAGCTTATATGGTGAACCATTTTATTCTTTTAATTACCAGGTATGCATCGATTGAACTGTGTGTGTGTGTGTGTGTGTGTGTGTGTAAATACCATTCTACCACCATTCTGTCACATGGGAGTCACAGGCTGGTGCCGAACTTGACTCTCCAACATTAAGTGGTTAAAAAGTACAGTAAATATTTTTTCCTCAATAGCCAGTCCTGTTGGCATTTAAGGTAGATCATCAGGTATTGTGGCAAGTGAGGGGATCATCTCAGTACTTCTTAAATCCAAGAGAGAAATTCTATAACTCCACTGTTCTTGATGAATATTTATGAAAATACCTTCAGGTTTTGTGTAAATAAAGACAAAGGCTGCACCTTGTAGGAAGTGCTGTTGCCAATCACACTTGTGACCAGAGGCAGACTGATCCTACTGCTTTGTTTAACTCTGTCCATCATGTCCACTTTAGTCAAACACATGTTATACTGTGCTGATAACATTAATTGCACATGGTTATGAATTAGGATTTTTTCATGCTATGCCAGTTTCTTTCATGGATTCCACACTGTTGTTCAGCTTTTCAAGTTCTTAAGTTACTTAATTATGATTGTAGTGAATACACTGCATTCAGTTACAGTATTATGTTTACTGCACAGGTGACAACGAGTCATTTTAGGAGTGAGTTGTGCTGTGGCAGCCCATGTTAGCAGCTGTTCCATGCCCTGCAAATTCCCTTCATAGGAGTTTGCCTGTACAAGTCTTCTGTCTCTGTCCACCTTGAACTGGTCTGCATTTTCTGTGAATTAGTGTCTCAGTAGTGAGGAATGTGGTTGACTGCTGGGAACACTAGTAGATACCCCATGAGGTTTTGGCTTTCCATTTATTTTAGGTGCTTCCCTTTCTCTCTTCTTCCTGTCATCCACTGTACCACAGTGTGTCTTTTCCCATGGAGCATCAGCTGGTCATAACTCCTGCACCTGTAGGGCTATCCAAGGCATAATTGAGGGCTCCATGTTTAGCTGCCCTGGCTTGTATGCCTAATAGTGTTTTTGTCATATTACTTTCAGATTTTTTTTTTTTTTACATTCCAAAAATCAGCATAGCTCTTATCCGCTCTCCCTTCTGCATTGATGCCTCTACATCTGTGCTCAACTGCCAGCTTCCATTGGGCTGTTTAGGGTCAGGTCACCACTACAATAACATCATAGCAAGATGTGCTGCATCTAGTAGCCGTCACTCAAAGCACTGCTTCTCTACAGGATTATTACTATCCTACATGATAGGACACCACCTCGGAGGTGGCAAAGAGTGGCACCCACTCATATAAACTAGTTGCATCTTCATGTCCCTGATGTGGACAGTTCATTCAGGAGAGAGAAGATAAGCTGACACTACACTGTACTGCAAGGTGATGTTGTGCTGCCCTAAAACCAATATTCTGACCTCTCTGTATCTCTCTCTATCCTTTTTTCCCCACATAAAAAATGGACAAGGACATAGCCAATACAATGGAGACCCCAACTCCCTCTGCTGAAGGTCCTACTTAAGTGACCCAAGGATTTCCCCACAAGTCCCATTTAACATGGGTTCTACCTGCTGTGAGTGAGATCCTTGGTAATGTCCTCTGTGCAGACCAGCATTATCTGCAGCATCCTCAGCTGTGAGGTGTACTGGGATAACCCTCCCGGGACCCCCACAACTGCTGCATATCTCTCTCAGTTCCCCCAGAGGATGATACTGGACTGCAGGGGAAGAGAAGCATCAAATTCATGTCCACAACAGGGCAATAATATACTTTATGAAAAATTACTGTAACTCTAAGGCAAGTAAGCAGAATTTTTCGTATGTGAAATAATGTTTAACTAAAGAACTTTACTTTTGTATCTTTATTTCTTTCTTTATTGAGGCCCCTGACAAATTTAGAACCTGTGGCAGCAGCCTCATTAGCCTCTATAAATATGCCTCTGCACATAGGTCAACAGCCCATAAGCAGCCACATATACTGTATATAGAATATAAAAGAATTGCATCCACAAGATTTCCAAAAGGAAAGGGTCTGGTAGAAACCAAGGCAGCCAGGCATTCAAGTGATTGCATCCTAGAGTTCCAAAAGGGGTGGCATCAAATTGGAAGGAGGATAGGTGGACATGAAAATTTCTGAATAAATGGCCACCTCCTTCTCACCTCCTGAATAAAGAAATAAACCAGAGAAACACTTTTTCAGAGCCTCAGTGTAAGAGTTCATCCATGCTTCCATGCTATTCCCAAGCAACACGAGGGATTCTGAAGAGAAGTTCTTCATTCACTACCACTTCCCAGCAAATGCCCTCATTCTGTGCCTGTGCTTCATAAAGAACATAAACAAACAAATCAAGGTCCACCTTTCACTGCCTCAGCTCTTTGATGTAATTTTCATTTTGATATTGCCATCTTCAGATGATTTTATTCTCCTTAGGACAGAATTTTGGAACTCAAGGTGGTAGATGTAGGCATCACTACTCCCATCACTGCAACACATTTCCCCTAAGTTGAAATCATTTAGTGGTAACACTAGGTATACTGTATGTGAAGCTACAGAACATGGTAAATTTTTTTTGGCCTATCTGATGGAGCCAGGATTTCGAGGGCTTGAATACTTGAATAGTAAGTGAATGGAAGCATGGCCTATTGAATTGGGCAAACTTTGGCTGTCTGGAAGTTGCTACTTCCTGCCCTGCCATAGGGTGGGAAAGGAGGTCTGGATGATGATGATGATGAATAATGATGGAAAAGCTGTCCTGAATTAAGACATCGAGAGGAGACTGGCATAACAACAGTAATGCAGGATAAATCCTATTTCCAGCCTTTCAAGATTCTAAAGACATGTTCCCACCAGTGCCAAAGGCTCCAGCATCATCCTGAGATTCTTCGCTAATCTGACGCTGTAAATCTGACCTGAAACAGTAAATACCATAGTCTGCTGGGTGATTGGCTTGTGTCCAGTCTGTTGACCACAAAATGCTAAATAGTGATTAGCAAGATGCTCACAACATCTAAAAATTTGGTTGACAAGCCACTAGAAATTAAAGCTGGTTTCTGTGGAAGTGTTAATATTGTAATTGCTTGGTTTCGTATGGAAAACCTCAGCCACCTCCTCCTCCTCCATAATACAGTGTTCAGAATATTGGCTCAGAACAACAAACAGCCCCTGCTGCCATGAGAGGGGAATGGTAGCACCTCATGGACATGGTGAACCTCACTACTAAAGTGGCCTCAAGGCCAGCTGAAGTTGCTTATACTTTCAGTTGGTTGGTTTTACTTTCAAACTGGGTCCTCAGGTCTCAGAAGGATATCCCAGCCTTGTGCACTCCAAATTTCTTATTGCCAAGCTGTGATTGGTGGATGATGCTTGAGAACATTAAGCATCTTTTACTTTGAGTCAGATTACTTCATTAGTCACAGTATGTATAGGATCCTTAGACCACTGTTGGGTCAACAGTACCTCCATTAACCCTTCAGTATGATGATGATTATCCTGGCAACTGCAAGGTTGTTTTATTTAACTTAGGAATGACTTCTCAGATTCAAAGTGATAAATTTGAACAAGTTTAGACTCATTAGCTCTAACATATTTATCAAGTACAGTGGAGTTACAGCACCTCTTTTCTTGATCCCCTTACTGCTTTCAAGTTGGTGCCATGGCAGTTGTTGTGTACACTTCCTTAGATGCCTCTGTTGCATGAAGAAGGAAGTATGGAGTAACAGTCTTACTGTTTTATCTTTTTGTAAAAAGTATCAATTATTTATTCCCATATAAAGATGGAGTGAGCTTTCTGTACTTATAGGTTCATATAGTATAAGCACAATACTTTAATTTAACCAGTCTGACCACACCTGCCTATGATTATTATAACAATGAAGATGTAATAATTTTTTGACAGTTAAATTGTATTGATTAGAAAAGTCCATCAGAGTTTAAGTGCTGGTTATTAGAGATGTGGCTTTGGTGGTAGTTGAAGAGTGGGCCAGATATTTCCCTCCAAATTTCAATATGTATCATGTGCAGCAGTGCATTTTTTATGCCACAATATACAAAGCAGTACTGGTATCAGGTTGTACAATTTTGCTTCCCAATGTTAACCTCTTCAGTTGAATTATTTTTTTTTTTCTTGCTACCTTCAAACTTGTTGTAAAAGGTACTGAATATATTATTTAACATCTCCATTCCAAAAATTTCTGCAAAGTTAAGAAAATAGGATATACTGTTCTAAGAAATATGTTGCTGGAGCGAAGGGTTAATTATAACTCAGATCAGTTTCGTATTCGCTCCATGGTACTCAAAAACTACCCTGCATGGCTTTGTAGTAGGCATCATTGTCTGTAAGCCATAGCCACATGCTAATTAGGATGAGGATCAGAAAGAGAGTAGAATCACCTTCTAATAAGGATGAGGATCTGGGAGAGGATAGAAGCAAATTTGAATGAGAATAAGGATCAGGGAGGGATTAGAAGCAGATTCTGATAATGGTGAAGTTTAGTGAAGGGAAAACACAAAAGTTATATTAGACTCACTGAAACTGACAGACTGAAAGTATATTACTGACATGTTTTTAACTTTCTTGAAAGCTATACTGGATACAGAAACAACTTTCTAATTCTCATTGATGCTGCACCAACTTCTGTTCACCAATCATATCAGTTGACTTTTATCACTTTCCCAAATGTAAAAATATTAATCAGTGGAAAGGGTATTTTTGTTGTTGAAGGATGATGATATCATTGATTATTTATTAATATGCTTTCAGTTTAGTAAACTGAAAATACAAGTGCTGTTATAAATTAACCAGTATCCAAGAAATAACATTGATTTGGATGAGATATGATTTGGATGAGTTATGATTTGGATGAGTTATGAGTTGTATTTTACCAACAATTAGTCTAGCTAATGTTACCATTAAAACATATTGTTGTTGGGAAGTTTGTTTTAATCATTATAATGCTGGTACAGATGTAGGTACTGTTCTGTTAATGTGGAATTTAGTGTTGATTGATGCATCTAGATACTATATCTCCGCATCTAATTTGGAAAGAATTCTTCTAGTGACCAGTATACAGTTAAACCCTGCTTGTTGTGTACTTTCATTTGCTTTACTGTATTACTTCTTAAACTTATCATTCTTTTGCATTCATAACAAGTGAAATATTGAATAGATCATATAAAAACTGAGAAGTTCTTGCCAGTAATGAAGGCTGTGTTTGGGTTCTTGAGAATGTTCCTCTTTGTAGCTTTGAATGCTTTAGTGTGGAGGTTGTTGCAGTTTGTATTTTAATGTGTATTGTTCTCCAGATTGCTTTTCTTGGAAAGATTGGATAATTTTTTCACTTGCACATACTTAAACTTTTAACTGCAGTAGATAAAAATTTTCATATGGAATGCAAGAAGTTGAATACATATTATAGCAATTAGAGATCAGTAGCAAACCAGAAATGCCCATTTTTATCAGTTTATTTTTCTGAATTGAGTTATATCATTAAGCAGTGATGTGTGTGAACTAAGATATATTTATGTACCTCTTCATCAGGAGAATCTGCACGTGGGACGCCTTCCTCGGAGTACCGTCATGCTCTGGAATCCCGCACCCGACAGACACCCGAGCCCACCAAGATTAGTCAGGGATCCCTTGTGGGCACCCCTGTTACCGCCACTGCTGCCACTGAGGCTAAATCTCAATCTCAGGAGCCACCCATGCCTACCACTGCCACAAGTGTAGAATCTAAGGTTGATGATAAATCTCTTGCCAAGAAGCCAGAGGTCAGCACTACTGAAACCAAATCTCAAGATGTTAAACCTTCAGACACTAAGTTGCCAGAAGGTAAATCTATAACAACAGATGTTTTAAGTTCTAAGTTAGATACCACAGGCAGCAGTACTACTGATACCAAGACAGATAAGAAAATATCTGAATCTAAGGAAGAACATAAACCAGATGACACAAAAGCATCTGATGTGAAGTCAGTTGAGTCTAAGGTTCCTGAACCAAAATTAGATGAACCGAAGGTACCAGTAACTCTACCATCTGAAACTAAGTTACCAGTAACATTACCAGCTGAAACTAAGGTACCAGTAGGAAAACCAACAGAGCCTGTAGTACCAGTAGCAAAACCAGCAGAACCTGTTGTATCAGTAGCAAAGCCAGCAGAACCTGTTGTACCAGTAGCAAAACCAGCTGAACCCAAGTTGCCAGTAACAAAACCAGTAGAACCTCTGGCACCTGAACCAGATATTATGTCAATGTCTATGTCTATGTCCATGTCCATGTCCATGTCATCAGACCTTGAGCCTACTGAAACTTCCAAAGATTTGGAAACCAAAAAGTTAGAATCAATTCCTGAACCCAAAATCTCCTCAGCCTCATCCATGCAGCCACAACAGCAGCATGTAGGCCCACCCAGCCCTCCAGCACCTACTCAGGCCTCACCATTGGACATTATTCCTCCTTCAGGTATTTCATGGAATGGATCTCAAAACTCTCTTTCTGATACCTGTTCTTCTCCTGTTAACAGTTCTTATTATATGCATGCACCTTCCTCCTCTGTCTTGTCTGAGTCCTCTGTTATCAATGAGCCTGTTCAGCTTGAGGGTTACTCTCAGCTTGACTCTCTCTCTTCTGATAAGGATTACAGTCATGAAAAGGAAATTGATATTCCTGTTCATGACAACCTTGGTTTACATTCTTCACCATCTTCTGTTGAAAATGACTCTGCTGTTTACTCCCCAACGTCACTTCATGATGACATCCAGTCACAGTCATCCCAGCATGATGCCATTTCATCTCAGTCACACATCAATTTTTCATTACCACTTCATGGAGATACCTTTTCTCGATCATCTCTTTCTGAAGATAACCCAGTATCACCCACAAGTGATTTCAGTGTCCAGTCATTGCAGAAAGAACATCGCAGTATTCATTCCCCACCTTTAAAAGAGGAAAACCAGTCCATATTCCCAAAGGAAGTTCCTCACCCTGCATATCAGATGGAAGAACACTATAGCCCATCTTTGAAGAATGATCTGCAGTCCTTACCTTCAGATAATGAGGTTTTCTCTCAGTCTAACGAGATGAATTCTCAGTCCATGTTTATGAAGGTAGAAGTGAATTTGGCACATCAGTGTGAAAACCAGTATACCCCTCAAATGATTGGTGAACCCATGTCCCTTTCAGATGAAGAGGATAGTATTAGTAACCTGGATAAAAATGAACATAGCCTTTCCCTTCCAGGGGAACCCCAAGCAATGTCTTTAATGGAGGAACTATCACAAAGTGAAAATGATGATATTAATGCTACACCTTTTGAGGAGAAATCACCATCCCAGAAGGAAATCGTTCGTTCTCTGTTCTCTGAGGAGTCACATTCTCAGCCAGTGGAGTATGGGATTGATTGTCAACTGGATTCATCTTCAGGGAAGGAGGAGCCTTTGTCACCTCTGTGTGAGGAATTACAAGAGTTTGATAAGGCAGAGTCCTTCACTGGAGAGCTCGATATGCAGCATAAAGAAGAACCACATTCACCAGTTGATGAAAAACTGTATACATCATTCAGTGAGGAACCACAGTGCTCATCTCCAAAAGGAGAAATACATTCTCCTTTCATTGATGAGCCACACATTCATATGATAAAGGATGAGCTTCAGTCCTCATATGCTCTAGAAACACAGCCCACTTCAGATCAGGAGCCAGTCTCTTATGTCAGTAATGATCCTTATTCCCAACTCACCCAGGAGCCAAATTCCCCATCACTGGAGGATAAACCACATTCCCCATTCAAGAAGGAGCCATATTCTCCATTCACCCAGGAGCTACAGTCTCCATTCATTCAAGAGGCACATTCCCAATCACTGAAGGATGAGCCACATTCTTCATTTACCCAAGAGCCACATTCTCCATCACAGAATAATGAACCATATTCCCCATCTCTGAAGGATGAACCGCATTCTTCATTCACCCAGGAGCCACATTCCCCATTCACCCAGGAGCCACAATCCCCATCACTGAAGGATGAACCACATTCCCCATTCACCCAGGAGCCACATTCCCCATCACTGAAGGATGAACCACATTCCCCATCACTGAAGGATGCACCACATTCCCCATTCACCCAGGAGCCACATTCCCCATCACTGAAGGATGAACCACATTCCCCATTCACCCAGGAGTCACATTCCCCATCACTGAAGGATGAACCACATTCCCCATCACTGAAGGATGAACCACATTCCCCATTCACCCAGGAGCCACATTCCCCATCACTGAAGGATGAACCACATTCCCCATTCACCCAGGAGCCACATTCCCCATCACTGAACGATGAACCACATTCCCCATCACTGAAGGATGAACCACATTCCCCATTACTGGAGGACGAAGAACATTGCCCATTCATCCTGGAGCCACATTCCCCATCACTGAAGAATGAACCACATTCCCCATCACTGAAGGATGAACCACTTTCCCCATTCACCCAGGAGCCACATTCCCCATCACTGAAAGATGAACCACATTCCCCATTGACCCAGAAGCCACATTCCCCATCTCTGAAGGATGACCCACATTCTCCATTCACCCAGGAGCCATATTCTCCGTCACTGAAGGAAGAATCACTTTCCCCATTCAGTCAGGAGCCACATTCCCAATTACTGATGGATGAACAACATTCCCCATTCACCCAGGAGGCACATTCCCCATCACTGAAGGATGGACCACATTCCCTATCACTGAAGGATGAGCCACACTCCCAATCACTGAAGGATGAACCACATTCTCCATCACTGAAGGATGAGCCACATTCCCCATTCAGTCAGGAGCCACATTCCCCATCACTGAAGGATGTTCCTCATTCCCCATCACTGAATGATGAACCACATTCCCCATTCACCAAGGAGCCACATTCCCCATCACTGAAGGATGAACCACATTCCTCATTCACCGACGAGCCACATTCCCCATCACTGAAGGATGAATCACATTCCCCATCACTGAGGGATGAACCACATTCCCCATTGACCCAGGAACAACAATCCCCATCACTGATGGATGAACCACATTCCCCATTCATCCTGGAGCCACATTCCCCTTCACTGAAGGAAGAATCACTTTCCCCATTCAGCCAGGAGCCACATTACAATGAACCATATTCCCCATCACTGATGGGTGAACCACATTCCCCATCACTGAAGGATGATTCACATTCCCCATTCACCCAGGAGCCACATTCCTCATCACTGAAGGATGAACCACATTCCTCATTCACCCATGAGCCACATTCCCCATCACTGAAGGATGAACCACATTCCCCATCACTGAAGGATCAACCACATTCCCCATTCACCCAGGAGCCACATTCCCCATCACTGAAGGATGAACCACATTCCCCATTCACCCAGGAGCCACATTCCCCATCACTGAAGGATGAACAATATTCCTCATTCACCCAGGAGCCACATTCCCCCTCACTGAAGGATGAACCACATTCCTTCCCATCACTGAAGGATGAACCACATTCCCACTTCACCCAGGGGCCACATTCCCCATCACTGAAGGATGAACGCCATTCCCTATTCAACCAGGAGCCACATTCCCCATCACTGGAGGATGAGCCACATTCACCATTCACCCAGGAGCCGCATTCCCCATCACTGAAGGATGAACCCCATTCCTCATCACTGAAAGATGAGCCACATTCCCCATTCACCCAGGAGCCACGTTCCCCATCACTGAAGGATGAACCACATTCCCCATCACTGAAAGATGAGCCACATTCCCCATTCACCCAGGAGCCACATTCCCCATCACTGAAGGATGAACCACATTCCCCATCACTGAAACATGAACCACATTCCCCATTCAATCAGGAGCCACATATCCCATCACTGAAGGATGAACTATATTCCCCATTGGCCCAGGAACCACATTCCCCATCACTGAAAGATGAACCACATTCCCCATTCACCCAGGAGCTACATTCTCAATCACTGAAGGATGAACCACATTCACCATTCACCCAGGAGCCACATTCCCCATTCACCAAGGAGCCACATTCTCCATCGCTGAAAGATGAACCATGTTCCCCATCACTGAGTGATGAACCACATTCCCCATCACTGAAGGATGAACCACATTCCCCATCACTGAGTGATGAACCACATTCCCCATCACTGAAGAATGAACCACATTCCCCATCACTGAAGGATGAACCACATTCCCCATCACTGAAGGATGAACCATATTCCCCATTCACCCAGGAGCCAGATTCCCCTTCACTGAAGAATGAACAACATTCCTCATTCACCCAGGAGCCACATTCCCCATCACTGAAGGACGAACCACATTCCCCATCACTGAAGGATGAAC
>JAGKTI010001765.1:62048-73696 GCA_018397915.1 Birgus latro
TCCCCATCACTGATGGATGAACCACATTCCCCATTCACCCAGGAGCCACATTCCCCATCACTGAAGGATGAACCACATTCCCCATTCACCCAGGAGCCACATTCCCCATCACTGAAGGATGAACCACATTCCCCATTCACCCAGGAGCCACATTCCCCATCACTGAAGGATGAACCACATTCCCCATTCACCCAGGAGCCACATTCTCCATCATTGATGGATGAACCACATTTCCCATTCACCCAGGAGCCACATTCCCCATCACTGAAGGAAGAACTATATTCCCCATTCAGCCAGGAGCCACGTTCCCCATTTGCCCAAGAGCCACATTCTTCATCACTTAAGGATGAGCCACATCCCCCATCACTGATGGATGAGCCACAGCCTCCATCACTTATGGATGAGCCACATTCTCCATCACTGAAGGATGAGCCACATCCCCCATTCAACCAGGAGCCACATTCCCCATCACTGAAGGATGAACCACATTCCCCATTGGCCCAGGAGCTGCATTCCCTATTACTGAAGAACGAGCCACATTCCCCATTCACACAGGAGCCACATTCCACATCACTGAATGATGAACCACATCCCCCATTCACCCAGGAGCCACATTCCTCATCACTGAAGGACGAACCACATTCCCCATCACTGGAGGATGAACCACTTTCCCCATTGACCAAGGAGCCACATTCCCCATTACTGAAGGATGAACCACATTCCTCATTCAGCCAGGAGCCACATTCCTCATCACTGAAGGATGAACCACATTCCCCATTCACCAAGGAGCCACATTCCCCATCACTGAAGGATGAACCACATTCCCCATTCATCCAGGAGCCACATTCCCCATTCATCCAGGAGCCACATTCCCCATCACTGATGGGTGAACCACATTCCCCATTCATCCAGGAGCCACATTCCCCATCACTGAAGGATGAACCACATTCCCCATTCAGTCAAGAGCCACATACCCCTTACACTCATGAGCCACACTCACCATCACTGAGGGATGAGCCATATTCTCCATCACTGAAAAATGATATGCATTTCCCATCATTGGAGGATGAGGCACAGTCTGTTTCACTGAAGGAGGAGCCACATTCTCCATCACTAAAGGATGAGCCACATTCTCCATCACTAAAGGTTGAGCCACATTCTCCATCACCATCACAGGATGAGCAACATTCCCTATTCACCCATGAGCCATATTCACTATCATTGATGGATAAACCACACTTCCCATTCAGTTTGGAGCCACATTCTCCACCACTAAATGATGAGCCACATTCCCCATTTAGCCAAGAGTCACATCCCCCATGCAACCAAGAGTCACATTCACCATTGTTGGAGGACAAACCTCGTTCTCCATTTAGCCAGGAGCCACAGTTTTCATATGTTCAGGATGAGCCACATTCCCAATTCAACCTGGAGCAGCATTCTCCATCTGTTAGAGATGAGCCATGCTCCCCATTCATTGAGGAGCTGCAGTCCCCATTCATCCATGAGCCAAATTTCCCATTGCATCAGGAGCCACTTCCCTCATCTCAGAATGGTGAGTCACATTCCCCATCACTGAAAGATGTGCCACATTCTCCATCACTGAAAGATGTGCCACATTCCTTATCACTGAAAAATGAGCCACATTCCCCCTCACTGAATGATGAGGCACATTCACCATCACTGAAAGATGAATCACATTCTTCATTCACCCAGGAGACACAATCCCCATTTACCAATGAGCCATATTCTCCATTTAACGAGGAGCCTCAATCTCCATCTCTGAGGGATGGGCCATATTTCCTCTCTGTTAAAGATGAGCCACATTCCCCATTTAGCCAGGAGGTACATTATCCAGTCATGCAGGAATCATATTCCCCATTTTTCCAGAAACCACATTCACCATCTGTTTTTGATGAGCCACATTCACTGTCTGTTAAGGATGAGCCACATTCACCACCTGTTATGAATGAGCCATATTCTTCATCTGTTATGGATAAGTTACATTCCCCATTCACTGAAGAGCCACATTCCCAGTTTACACAAGAACCACAGTCTCCATCTCTGAAAGATGAGCCACATTCACCATTTACCCAAGAACATTTCCAATTCAGCCATGAGCTGCATTCTCCATCTCTGAAGTCACAAGCTCCATTTGGTGAAGAGTCTCAGTCTTTATTTACTCAGGAACAACACACTTCATTCACCAAGGAATTGTATTCTGCAGCAAATAATGAAATACAGTCTGCTTTACCTGATGAGGCTCATTCCCCAAGTCCTTTTGAATCTCAGTCACATATCACTGCGAATCTGCATGGCTCATCACGTGCAGCAGAGGAACTGTATCATACTTCCACACTGGAGGAACACAACTCACTTCACAATAAAGATACTTCTTCATTTTCAGAATCACAAGTAGGTGATCATACAAGTTTTGCATCACAGATTGAACCCAGTCCACACAAAGAAGATTCCCATGAACCCTATTCTCATGAAAATATGGTTTCCTCTTTTACTGATGTAGAACCACATAATTCATCTCCAGAGGTTGCTCACCCTCTTTATTCACCCTTTTCCATGCATGAAGTTCAGTCACCACCTTTACATGAAGATGATTCCATATTCAATTTCACCTCTTCAATTCCTGATTTTGATTCTAATGAAAATTCTTTATCTTCCCTTGTTGAAGCATCTAATCAAGCATCTCTTCATTCCTCTCCCAAAAATGATGTTCCCACATTTGGCTGTTCACCATTAGATGAGATAGATACAAATGCAGAAGATGATAAAGAATCAGTTTATAATCATGATTTATTAAGAAGGAACTTATCATCAGATCGAACAGAGGAGAGAATGTATGAAGGGGACCATGAACCATATCTTGATAGGAAGTCAGGTCACCTAACAGAATGTGATGAAGCACTGTCAGATGGTAATCCCGAAGTAAATAGAATACAAGAAACAACGTTTGAATCACACTTGCCACTTGGAGGCCAACCACCTTCTAGTTATGGAATTGAAAACAAAAATCTTGGGTTTTCAGTGTCAGAAACTAGTCAGATGTCTCCCAGTAATCCATTTACCTTGAGTGAACCCTATGGTATGCTAGATACAAGTTTGGTTGCAAGAAGTAATGTGGGGCAAATTGTCAAGACAGTAAATGATGATGAGCACCTTCATGTGATTCTGTCTACCGCTGTTAAGGCTGCACCTGAATCTGATAATGCAGATCACCATAGTGATGTAGAAAACAATGAAAATATTCATAGAGATGTAAACTCTGTCAAATCTGAGGAGAACAGTTTCCTCGACCTTTCACCTTCTCAGAATGACCCTGCACCAGCTTGGTCAGTATGTACTGAGCTATCATCGTCTGACTATTCATTACCTGAGACTAATGAAATCAGACCTGAAACACTTGAGCACAGCAGTGAGCCAGTGCACTGTGATGAAATGAGTCTTTCAGCTGAGTCAGTGAAGATTTTTTCATATCCAGAAAGTGAACATACAGTTGCTGATAAGTACTCATCAGGATCTGGTACAGTTGCTGATGAAGGTTTTTATCTGAATAGTGAGTTCCTAAGCACTCCTCCATCTGATGTAGCTTCTCACTCAAAGTCATATGAATTTTTAAAAGATAAAAATACTGGTAGCACAAATGGCATAGCAAGTAGCATTAATGGAGGACACAGTGATACCAGTCATACAATTAATACAGAGTTTAAGAGCGAGTTCAATCAATTTTTGGGAGAGGAGAATTTATAGCTTAGTTCACATGTATGCCTCTTTTTCAATGTACATCTTCCTTTTCTGTCATAATGAACTGGTCATCTTCACCCATCTTCATCAGCTGCATGAGTATCCAGCACCCATTCTCTTCACCATGGTATTTAAGGTTAATAATTACTTTTAAATTTTCATGCCTACATATGCTATTCCTGGAGCACACTTATTTGATTGAAGTGAAATGTATATTTTTCTTTCATGACTTGCTTTAATACTTCTAACAGGGTTCTTTGGTAGCACTATTTTCATATCCATGTCTGAGTGCACATACTTATTAACTATATCTGATTGCATGGGTGGTGGTTCTTTCAGGTGCGGTTGATCCAATGACAATGTCCATGTTTGGCTCGCTTAATGGTATGAATGGCAAGAGTTCAGGAACTCCATCACCTACAAAGCCTGAAGTGCCCCTTCCTTCCAGTGGAACTGTTAAGGAGGGGATTGCTCCTGAATCAAAGCCAGTAGGTGTTCGTAATGTACCTGGTACGAATTTGAGATGTTTAGATGATCCTTCTTTCATGTTTGACCAGCCAACTGCAGCAACAACCAATTCTCCTAAATCTGGTGCTTATAAAGTACTAGAAGCTCCAGTAGAGCCCATCCAGCCAAAAAGTGGAGGGTATAGAGTGTTGGAAGCACCAGAGGCCCCTTCAGACATCAAGGATCTTCCAGACCAGTCCCCCACCAAGCCTGAAGCCCCAGTCAAGCCAGCACCATACAGGGTCCTTGAGGCACCTATTAAACCCCCAGCCCGGCCGAAGGGATCTCCATATCGGGTTTTAGAAGCTCCTGATGCACCTTACTACCCCCAGACTCAGACTGTTGGCCTCACTCAGGACTCCAAGCCACCATCTCTCGTCTCCCCCTCTTCTGGTAGGACAGTAACTGATGCCCTTGACAAGGCTCACTCTCGGTTTGACTCATACTGGGGAGGGCCAAAAGATAAAGATCCTCCCAGCAAAGTCTAGGTGCCCAAATTCCTTAGCCATATTTCTATTACAATTTAAATAGAGGAGTATTCATGGAGGTGAATCACTAATAATTGTCCAGTTTAGGGCATGCATGGTGAGGTTCATTTTTATGAATCCTTAAATACCTATAGATGGGCTGTTAAGATATTTTCATGCACTTTAATGATGATAGAAATTTACTGCCAACTTTTAATGGCCTTGCATTGATGGTAAGGCCAGTAAAATACGGTAACAGCACATCTAAGGTAAAAATCAACTGAGAAAACCCACAGACCATCAATTCTGCCAGATGTTTAATCGCAATACTCATACTATTTTTGTTAGTTGTCATAGATGCTCCTTTCCTCTTTCTGGACTTCACTTACTCAGTGCTACGCATTATAGTATTTCCTGTGGGTCTTTCTTATACGAAGCACTTGCTATTAGGCTAAGAATGTGAGATTGTTTATAATATGACCTGTCAGGTACAGTTTAGTTTCTATGTTTAGATTTCAGTGAGAAGTTGAAGAATGATAAAGCAAGCCATATTTTATGCAGTGAATGCCAAGTGCGACTAGAGATTCCTGGGCCCCACTGTAGTTGTTGACTGTTGTCTTTCCTTGCAACATCTCTTACTATGTTGACAGCAATTATTAGAACACAAATGAAAAACTACAAAATAAGGATCATGACTGTGGGTTTTGTATGAATATGCAATATAAATAGGTGCATATACTTAATTTTTCAAATCTACATTTCATGGAGTTGGTAATGTATCAGTTTGACTGTTGACTTGTACTATACACCAGAAAGTTTGTTTATATAAGCAGAGCCTATGAACAAATTAGAATTTATGCTACTTAATCGTTATGTAGAAATATTTATTATATTGTAAAAGTGTTTGTAAAGATGTGATAAAACTGCTTTACTTTGGCAGTGCTATCGATGGTTTGGGAAATGCCATTGATATTCAGAAGCTCTTAATGAAGAAAAATTCATTAAAATTTAGAAATCTGATATCTAATGAAAGTAGAAGTCAATCACATACTGTATATGGTACGGTATTTAAGTACAGTTTTGTATTATTTACTAATCAAACCATATATATATGTCCCCAGTTAACCATCTCATGTTGGTTAATATCAAGTAAAAAAAAAAAAAAAAATGTAAGCAGTAACTGGTATGTGCAGCCAAATTTCAGTCTAAGGATCACCTCTGCCCATTGCACTTTCTTTCTGCATTATGTTGAAGCTACAGGAATGTGAGACCAGTATGCTCTCTCTGTTCCTGCCACTCTCACCACATATTTGCCTTACTTTTATTGTTTTGGGCCTCATTAGTCCAATATCAGGCATGCTACACTTCTTAGATATTAGTTTATGCTGCGCTGCTGCTGTCAGGATAACACCCATATGTAGTGTATACAGTACCACCACAGTGTCAGAAGGTATAATTTTAGTAAGTTTCTTCCTGATGCTGGTAAAGAGTAGGGTGTATGCATTGATGAAAAGGTTATATTATCTGCACAAAAACAGTATTGCCTGTAATGATATATAAACTAAATCATGGTATCGTAAATGCTTTGTTGAATTTTGTGCATAGTGGATAGTGCAAAGCTGTTGATACTGATTGGTTAATATGAATTGTCAAAGTATAGCAGGTTTACCAATGATGTCACATGATATAACTACAGTGTATGAATTAAAGTGCAGCTGTTGGTTTAAAGTATAGAATAATTATTGGCATCATACTACATGTTTTTCACAAAACTGTAATCTAATTTAAACATGGAGATAATTTATGGGATATCTAGCTGATATCCTCTGAGAGAGCTTGCACATAAGAAGGGTGAAGCATCCTTTTATAGCATAGAATTGCAGACATAAAGGTATCCCGCCAATTACTGAAAATGAATTTAGGTTTAAGTGTTATCATAAACAGGAATATGAGTCAAACTTGGCATTTCAATCCCAGCCTTAATTCTAATGCCTATACAAAATTCCTGATTGAGCAGGAATGTTGAGGTAGTGATTTTTGGATCTCATCCATAGAGCATCGTATAGGGAAATCACAATGGTGCGATATTGAGATAAGTTGAAATTACTGTAATTTATTTGCCTGCTGTTTTTTTTTTTTTTCATTTCTCTATTCTTCAGAATTTTACTGGATTATTTTCCTCTCATGTCAATGATTATATTTAAAATAATTCATTGCTGCTGTAGAAAAAATGCAAAACTTAACTTGTTCCCCCCTGAAAACTGCCAATGGTTCGATCATACAGTTTTGAATGGTAAAGCTATTTATATTGCTATGACTAGTATAGTGTTGGCTAAAATCCTTGTACAGTACTGGGCTGGTAGGTCTATGACAAGTTCACCAGTTTTGTCTATGTCCCATGGTGAGAATACTGTACTGGGGCTTAACATTTCATGGCTCTTATATTTTTATATAGTTTAGTGGTATAATCTTAGTTTATTTTCAACATTCCACAGATTAAGATTAAATATGTTGCTAACTTATTGAGTTAAAGCTTTCCACTTATACTTTCAAACTCTTGTACTGTACTTTATTTAGGTCAGCAACAGTGACTTGTAGTTAAGTTATAGCTTGTATAATTTCCTTAAAATTGTGATAAAATTAATGGTTATATATCTAATACAAAGTGCCAATTATTTAAAATGCAGATCCAAGACTTTAGCTGTGATTGTGATAAGTCCTGCCCATCACCAGGAACAGGGCTGCCAGCTATACTGAAAATCAGTTAGAAGACTCAAAATTACTCTCCAGGCAACACATTTAGTTACCGTCCTTCTCTGTAGTTTCAAGCAAGGTTTTTCAAATTTTTCATACAGGCAATTCCTTACTTGAAACTGCAGAGACAATCAACCTGAAGGATTAATTTTTGCCCAGTCAAAATTTCACAGCTTTCCTCATTAGATATATATTAGTGCTTTGATAGGATTTATAAATATGAGTCATTAGGATTGTTGACCTTCGTGAAGTCTTGGCCACAGGTCTCTGGTGCAGTCGTCACCATGGGGCCTAACTCTTCCTCACCACAGATGCCGTTGTTGCTTCTAGTCAAAATTCCTTGCGTAAGTTTGCAGGTGTCAGTGTCAGGTACTGCTTACCCCAAGACTCACTTCTGGTTTATTAGTTTGTTCTCTGCATCAGGTCCTTCCCTACAATGTTTATGTACAAAAAGTTAATAATTACCTTACTGTAAGGGGGGAAACAGCATACTATTGTGGTTACCTGGATTAGGTACTATATAGGAATATTACATGAGGCACCTATTGATTTGGCTGCTGAATATGATTCATGTCTTTGCAGTTTTAGGTTGAAAGGTTTATATTCTTAATTTACCTCCTGGCATGTGAACTGCCATGCAATTAGTATCCCAAGTCTAGACGAGTTGAGAGGTGAGCATCATCA
Source organism: Birgus latro (assembly GCA_018397915.1). Lineage (NCBI taxonomy): Eukaryota > Metazoa > Arthropoda > Malacostraca > Decapoda > Coenobitidae > Birgus > Birgus latro. Next base: position 70,220 of record JAGKTI010001765.1, read on the forward strand.
TGACTGGACCCTCAAGTTGTGAATCTGACCTTGCTGAATGTACCCATAGCACAGACCTTACATTAAATGTACAGCTTCAGCTATGTTTTATTCTTCACCCAACAGTTTGGATGTTGTCATGGTGGTTGGAATCACATACCTTTCACTCACATGATGTAGTATTACCTTCAGGTGACTCTATATTAATTGATAAGTAGGATGGTTTCAGGTAGCCTAGAAAACTATTTCCTATGTTGGATGTTATATATACAATGTAGTGATGTATCTGATTAAGGCATCCCAGCCAGGTGTTGCCCTTAGGGTTTAAATCCATGGAATGATTGGGGTTTATTGTTCACATATTGTCACTCAGGGATGAGCAGACAGTCACCTTTGCCTTCAGTATTTAGACTTAGTAGCCTAGCCTCAGGCCTCTACACTTCCTATGGTGCAGTAAAGGATTGGGTGATAGATAGTCTGAATTTTTGGAAGTGACAGAAGTGGAGGGAGGGTTCATTTGACTCCTCTGTGAGGTCCTGCCCCCACCTCAAATCTATCAAATGGACCGGTCAGTGAGTAGAGAGGGCTGCAGAGTTATTAGAGGCAGCTGGAGAAGAGGAGAAGGAGAAAGGAGGAAGGGGAATGAGGAGGAGGAGGAGGTGGTAAGGCATAGACTGTATGGGAGGAAGTGGTGCACCTGTTGCCTACTTGCCAGCCTGCCTGTCAGCCCTACTACCACCCTCCTGCCCACCAACCCCACTGCACATGACTCTGCTGAATTGTCAGTGGCGATGTAAAAAACTGGGAAATACCTAAGGAAACCAGAGAGGAAAGAAGGAAGGAAAGCCTTCCCCTTTTTTTATTTTCCTGCAACCCACCACCAGCCATTGGAGCACCTCTCTCCCTGCCTGCCTGCCTGCCTGCTCGCCTGACCACCACACACCTGGCCCTACATAGCTTTGGTGGTAGTAGTAGTGTGGGTGGTAGCAGCAGCAGCAGCAGTTGTGAGACTGGGTGTGTCCAGCTCAATGAAATGATCAGTGTGTTGTTGCATGCTTGTACTGCAGGTCTACAAATGTTTGTGAAAGTGTTAGTAGAAGTAGTACAACTGCAATGACATCTAATAACCCAATCTAACCTTAGTGGTAGGTGGGGGCACTCACCATCCACTCACTCACTGTAGTGCCACTCTCAGGTTTCTGCCCTTTCCTCTCATCCATCATTATTTCCTTTCATCCTCTTCTGTCTTTCTTTCCTTCATTCTTTCCTCGTACTTCTGCCTACAGGCGACTGTACACTCTCTCTATTGGCTTTCTTTCATTCTTTCCTCTTCCTTCTGCCTGTGGGTGACTCTACACTGAGTGACAAGCCAAATGGTTTCCTGTACACCAGGAAACCATTTACTATGCTGGGTGGTAACCATATAACCAAATTTTGGCACCTGCGGATTGAACCGGTGAAGGTTTATATTCAAGGGATGGTTGGGGTTTATTGTTCACGTAATGCCACTCAGGGATGAGTGAGGTTGGTCACTCTCATCTTAAATGTCAGGACCAACTTGCCTAGCCCTGGGTGCCTACGCTCCTCGTGGGGCGACATAGGATTGGATGGACAGAAATTGAGTTGCCATGCAGCATTAAACATTTTATTATTCAGTAATCGAAGTGTGTATTTTACAGTGGTACAAACTGCTCGTCACACTCAAGTACTTTCTCTTGTATAGGATCATTATCTGATGCATGTGGGGAAATCAAGGGTGGGCCTTGATACATGTAATGATGTAGCGTATTAATACCCACTGCCCTCATACAAATGTGCCTGGTGGTCTAGCGATTTATGGTGCTCCTGGATGTGTCCCATATTTTCCATATCTCCTTCCAAGGGGTGGGTGAAGTTTATTGCTCACATAATTCTATGTGGACGACCAACTTATTGTATGAACTGAGTAGCCTAGCCCCAGGTCCTTACACTCCTTATGGAGCAATAAAGCTTTGAGTGATAGATAATATAGATATTTTGGATATTTGGAAGTTAAAGAAATAGTACCTGTAATGAAGCAAAGTGCAATAAAGTACTCAGTAACTGAGTAACTGAAGTACACATTTCACAATAACACAAGAGTACAATACTGGGGCATGGTGTCTCTGCAGTAGAGCGCCTGACTCAAGACCAAAGAGTTGTGAGTTCGAGCTGCGTCCGGTAAGCTGCCCTACCGGGAAAGGTAGCGTTCGTGTTTACTGTATGGCTGGTTGTAACACCCACGGCTCAGTGGGTTAGAGCGCTCTGACCAAAGGGTTGGAGGTTCGAGTCCACCCAAGGGTCATTGTTAGACTTCAAGAAGGGCATCCGGTCATAAAGTGCTACTGCTCCAGACAGCAAAAGTCCTCTATCCAGAGGCAACGCCTTAGTCCTTCTCAAACAAAGGGGACAGGGCATTAAAAAAAAAAAAAAAAGTGACACTAGTGGAGAATGCATCCACTACCCAGAAAAGGTACCTCCAAGTTATTTTGTATTTGTTGGTCATTAAAGTATAAAAATGCACAGTACATACATATGTACATATATACCCTGCTGCATAATTTCCTCAGAACAAAGAATGTCTAATCTGTTGGTAGCTAGAATAAAATTACAGGATTTTATAATTTTAAAGAGATTGTTGAGAACCTTCATTATGGTCTGTATTTTATTCTTGCCATCAGACTGCTCTACATTATTCAGCTTAAGAAAGATTTTTATTAATTGGTGAAGGCTATATTTCAACCACCCATTTCCAAAATCTCTCCTTAGCTAAATGTTTGAAAGAAATAATACAAAATAAAAGTGATGTCCTCTGGCTGAACAGGGTAAAGCTGATGGAAAAGAAAATGAAATGACAAAAGTTGAGAAGGGGATGAAATTTTGAGAGAAAGAATTAAATGACAAAAAAAAAGTAAGAACTGAGAAATTCGGGGGGAGAGAGAGAGAGGATGAGATGAAAGACAAATGGAAGAGGGAATGGAGAAGAAAGTGAGGGATGAAGACGTGGGATGAGAATAAGTAATACAGAAAACAAGGATAGATACATGAAGAGACAAAGAGGATGAAGGAAGGGAAGGAGAAAGAGATGCAAAAAATAAACATGTACATAACTACAAGATGTAGGAACTTCAGGTCCCCTGGTTAATGCCCATGGAGTAGTATTGTGAGGCTTCGCTAAAATCACTTTTTTTTTTTTTTTTCCAAAAGCTTTTAGTGAGGAACAGACAGACAGGGCCGTCCCTAGTGTTGCTTCCACATTCAAAAATGAAGAATGAATGAAGGAGGTAAGACAGTAAAGAGAGACAGATAAATAAAGGAAAGAGGAAATAGGAAGGAAGGGAGAGAAAAAAAAATGCTTTAGAATAATGCCTGTCTACCGCACATGGGTCCTTATTGAGATTGTGCAACCAATTTATTTCACTGTCAGGTACTCATATTTGAGATTAACCTATTAGAATATATAGTATTTGAAATTAACCT
>JAGKTI010001766.1:0-11858 GCA_018397915.1 Birgus latro
AAGAAGTTGTATGCAGCCTTCATGGATCTGGAGAAAGCATATGACAGGGTGGATAGACAAGGTTTGTGGAAGGTATTAAGAATATATGGAGTGGATGGGAAGTTGTTGAAGGCAGTGAAGAGTATGTATGAGGGTGCTAAGGCTGCAGTGCGTGTGGATGGCAAACTGAGTGAATCTTTCCATTTGAAGGTTGGATTGAAACAAGGATGTGTCATGTCTCCATGGTTGTTCAATCTGTATATGGATGGGGTTATAAAAGAGATACAAGGTCGGGCAGTGGATGTTGGAGTGGCCCTATTTTTTTTTTTTTTTTTTTTTTTTTTCCCTGTACTGTTGTTTGCAGATGATACTGTGTTGTTGAGTGAAGACGAAGGGGAGCTGCAAGGCTTGGTAGATGAGTTTGGGAGAGTGTGTAAGAAACGGAATCTAAAGGTGAATGTGGGGAAGAGTAAAGTGATGGTCTTCGAGAGAAGTGAAGCCAGTGAGTGTACAGTGAGATTGGATGGGAAGGAAATGGAGAATGTGAGTGAATTTAAGTACTTGGGCAGTGTGATGAGTAAGGATGGTAGTCTGGAGGGTGAAGTGCTCGAAAGGGTACAGCAGGGAAGGAAGGTTGCTGGTTCGTTGAAAGCAGTGATAAGAAACAGGGAGGTGAGCATGGAAGTGAAAAAGTTGTTACATGACAGTATTGTGATACCAACTCTGACATATGGAAGTGAAGCTTGGACCCTGTTGGAAGGACAGAAGTCAAGAGTGAGAGCAGTGGAAATGAGTTATTTGAGAGGAGCATGTGGAGTCACATGGAGAGACAGACTAACAAATGAGGAAGTGAAGGAGCGTTGTGGTGTGGTTGAGGACGTGATGGGAAGCGTTAGAAGAAGCACGCTAAGGTGGTTTGGGCATGTGGAGAGGATGGAGAGTGAAAGACTGATGAGGAGAGTGTATGTGAGTGAGGTGGAGGGGGCGAGAGGGAGGGGGAGGCCGAGGATGAGATGGAGGGATGGAGTGGAGAGGTATATGAGAGAGGGGGGTGTGAGTTGGGAGCGTGGTAGTGAAATGGCAGGGGACAGAGTGACATGGAGGCGATTTGTTTGTGGCCACCCTGTTTGGGATTGAGGCGTCTGGCAATAGATAGATAGATAGTCACTGGTTCTTCATAATCAATGTCAACCCACTCCCCTAATGCATCATCACTTACTTGAAGTGTTGTACTGGCGGCCACGGGAGCAAATACAACCACACGTGTTAATTTTAAATTGCATATTTATATACTTTTTTACTTTTATTCTCTGTTTTATTACTAATTGTGTTATTATAACAAATATACCGGTTACGAGAAGGTGCCGCTAATGGGGTTTTCAGAAAAAGGAGGTTCTACTGTACCTTTCACAACACCATGGCCTTTCAATCTACGGATGTGCTGTTCCAAGGCTTGATCGGTGAAGAGGTGTGTGAAAGGAACATCAAATTTTTTCACACAAAAATTTCCCTCTTTCAAAGCCTTCCAGGTCTCAGGATCATCAGTCTTGAGCTGCTTCATCTGCACAAGATGCACTGGCATTAGCTTTGCATAATGAAACAAGTCATGTGAAAAGAAGTACTTGATTTGTTTGTCAAGGGCTGCAAGATAACCCTCCCAATCACCCATTCGATATGTGCTGATGATATCTAGCAGGCACTCCACTTGTTGCATGTAATTCTCTAAGATCCTTGCAGGATCACCTCCAGTCTTGGCATTCAAATCAATGTCCTTCTCTAGCCTCTTCTCAATAGACTCAAAAATCCCAGGAGCATCTGTAGATCTGGAATGCAGGCTTGTCTTGAGGTTTTAGCACAGCTGCTGGAGGGGATCAGGAGAAGAAGTGGTGAGAAGAGCATCAAATTTCAAGTAGAAACATGCTAGAGCATTCATGATGTGATAGTCGACTCCTCGTTTGAATGCCTTTCCACTGTAGATACCCCTCAGGGCAGCTGGAGAATAGATCCCACTCTCAGTGGCCACTGTATTGATATCACGACCCTCCACATACTTACCAAGAGCGTGGAGAGCTGCAAAGCTAATGTGTAGTTCCCCCACTCGTAAGATCCAGTAATTATTTATGGATTGCTGAATTTTCAAGGCCCACTCATATAGGTCTAAATCAAGTGTGATGATTGTTCTCCTGTCTGGACCAACAACATGAGCTGAAATGTCTGAAGCAAGCTGAATGACAGTATATAGGGTTGTAGTGTCAGTTGGTGGGCCCTTGAATTGTGGAGCCATGACTTTAGAGTTGGTGTGCTTCACTTTGACTTGCTTGGCTTGGAGCAAAGAGAATTGGTTGTTGACCAAGTTGGCATTAGCTTCTTATCCAACTGTTTGATCTTCTTCTGTTTTGAAGATACATTCAGGATTAGTATCTCTGTCAGTGGAAGGTCCTCAGCAGTGGAACTAGATGAGATATCCTCAGCACACTTCTGCTCGCTTTGTGAAACAGAATCTTTTGTGGAGCTCTGATTATCAACTTGCTGCCCCTCACATTCTCGTGAGATACCCTCTTTCTCATCACTGCACCCATTCACAAGATGATTTAGCTACTGCCCATGTATGATTGAAGTTTGAGTATGGTGTCAGCAAATCATCATGTTCACCGAGTGTATGTGTTGAATCGTATTGGTTTCAGTGTGATAACTGGCTCTTCAAGATAGTGAACATCTACCTGAACTGGACTGGTAGGAGGGTGATCTGGTATAACCTGTGGGCTGGTGAGAGTCTTTGCATGTTCATTCTCAGTCTGGTTTATCTCAAAGATGGTACCATCTGTAGTATTCTGCCCAAATGGTGTATCCTTCAGGAGGTCAGTGTTGTCAACAGCAAAGAAAATGGGCACTCCCTTCTTAACAAAATCAGGGAGGCAGAACCCGCTAGTCTCTTTTGTTCTTTCAGCAACTGCAACCTCGAGTCTCTTCTCAGCATTCATGAATGATGCATATGTATTCCCAATGTGCACGTTACTCAGAATGGATACAAGGCCCTTGTTCCTGGTTTTCTGATGGATTGAAAGAGGGATTCCAACCGAGAGTTGTGTTTCAGTGTGAGACACAAAAGTCACATCTGCCTTTGGTGTGTGACAAACTTGGCGATCAGTTTTGGTGTTCTGAATGATCATCTGACATGCAGTGTTCACGGTGGTCCCAACTTCAACCTCACGTTTTCCACATATGGACTTAGTATGAGTACCAGACAGTAATTGGGTCAGAAAGAAGTCAAGCAAGGGTGGATTTACAGAGTTACTCAGTGAACCCAGAAACCTCCATATATCTTTACATTGCAAGATTTCAGCACACAATATTTGTGACACATGCATGTTACCATCAAGCACAGTATCCTGATCATACTTAACTATCAGCAGCTTCCTCAACTGACACAAAGCATGACATTAAAGCTCTCATTGACCCTAGGTGGTCGAACAAACTCAGTATTAGGAATATGCTCACTGAGAAGTTGCTTCAGGTGTTTCTTATAGTTCTGAGTAGTACATTCTACATGGTTCTCTTCCAAGATAGTCATGTACTCATTATTTATATCATCCACTTTAAGCACTACACCATCAGAGGAGAGTGAGGTTTTCACAGACATTATGAGTTGACGATCACAAATCAGTCTCATCAGCTGAATATTGCCGTTCTCGCAGTCAGAAACTCTGCAAGTTTGTTGCGCATCACAAAGACCGTTTCGATGATAATTTATCTCCTGGGCTGCTGCATCCCCAGGTTCATGTAGACCAGATAGACACAGTCAGTTTTGGTCATATGTTTGTGTTCATCTTTATTCTGACGAGTTCCTTTCCTATGTCGTCAGTCTGCACCAAATGCATACCTTCTCCTTGGGAGCCACAGCTTGAGTCCTTTTGGGGCACCCAGGAATATTCAGTTTTTGTGGGCGACCCCTATTAGCTTGAAAACTCTCTGGCTGTACCTGAAGTTGAAGAACTGTCAACATGTGCCCTTTTCTCAGCCCTCTTTAGGTACAGTTTGTTTACAACTGTATGTTGTTGACATTCTCTGTGATAATGCACCAATGCCAGTTGGGAAGGGGGAAACTGTGATGAAGTGTCAGCCAAACCTCTGAGGTGTAATGCACCGAGATCAGCATGTTTTGTGGCATACTCCACAAGATCCTGATTTAAATTTAATTTTGGGTTCTGCACAAGGTTTCCCCCTTTATTGCACACAGCACACGTTGCTGAGATGTCTTTAGACATGGTGGTTATTGCTCAGTGCTGAATCAGTTTTCAGGTAATGTAGCCAAGAACAGCACTTTAGCATCCATTGTACCTTCATGCTTGACCTGGTGTTTCACTACACAACACACTGAAAAAAAAGAAAAATGCAAATTAGGTATGAAAATTATTAACTTTAGTATTCTTCATCATTTAACCCGAGGAATCCCATCGACGTATGGGTACGTCGCAACGTTTTGTCACAGCTACACCCATCAACATAAGGGTATGTCACGTAATTGCAAGGGTCATAATTTGCACAGTTTTCAAGTTTCATGGGTGATTTTTGGTAGGCATATGTGGGAGACCTTCCTCTACCTGCTTTCAAGTGGGGATACTGCCTGGCCCCACCTGACCCCCCCTCGCTCCCCTTCCCCCCCACACTGGGCAATTCACCTGTTAGCAGTAACCTGGCCAGTAAAGGTATGTTGCCCACGGTCTCTCCAATGACAAAATTCACGGTGAAAGTGATTCCTGAGGTGGAGGACAAAGAAATAAGGAAGGTAGAGCAAGAAACAAACAGAAGTGATGAGGTGGTAATGTCATAAAGGAAGGTGCCATATGTGGATGTGTTTGATGACTGAACAATGTTTCTATTGCCTATATAAATGTGTGAAAACCAATATAGTCTTGTACTACACATAAATTCGTACCAAATACATAAATAAATACGTAATTTAAAGTGGCTTGAATTAGTTAACCCTTCCATAGTTCGTTTTCTTTAGCCAGGTACCCTGAGAAAGAGGGAAAACGTAAGGCTGATTCATCACCTGTAGCACCATTTATAGCCTCAGGAGGGCGATTTCTCTATGAATTTTTGATGTTTCTCACCAAAAGCAAAGGTTCGAGCCAAAAAAAAAAAAATCTGAAAATGCTCGGGACTGGGGGGTATCGTAGGTTGGAAATCGGTCGGGACGTGACGGGTTAACAGTGATTATATAACCATTCCACCTGATTTAAATCAGATTAGTAGTGCTTTGACCATGTTTTCATGTTTTTTTCAATTTACGCCCCTTCACGGTGGCAGCCATTTCGAACAATTCCCGCCTTTACCTAACTATCTATCTATCTATCTATCTATTGCCAGATGCCTCAATCCCGCACAGGGTGGCCACAAAGAAATCGCCTCCATGTCGCCCTGTCCCCTGCCATTTCACTACCATGCTCCCAACTCACACCCTCCCCTCTCGTATACCTCTCCACTCCATCCCTCCATCTCATCCTCGACCTCCCCCTCCCTCTCGCCCCCTCCACCTCACTCACATACACTCTCCTCGTCAGTCTTTCACTCTCCATCCTCTCCACATGCCCAAACCACCTTAATGTGTTTCTCCTAACGCTTCCCATCACGTCCACAGCCACACCACAACGCTCCTTCACTTCCTCATTTGTTAGTCTGTCTCTCCATGTGACTCCACATGCTCCTCTCAAATAACTCATTTCCACTGCTGTCACTCTTGACTTCTGTCCTTCCAACAGGGTCCAAGCTTCACTTCCATATGTTAGAGTTGGTATCACAATACTGTATGTAACAACTTTTCACTTCCATGCTCACCCTGTTTCTTATCACTGCTTTCAACGAACCAGCAACCTTCCTTCCCTGCTGCACCCTTTTGAGTACTTCACCCTCCAGACTTCCATCCTTACTCATCACACTGCCCAAGTACTTAAATGCACTCACGTTCTCCATATCCTTCCCATCCAGTCACACTGTACATTCACTGGGTGCACTTCTTTTGAAGACCATCACTTTACTCTTCCCCACATTCACCTTTAGATTCCGTTTCTTACACACTCTCCCAAACTCATCTACCAGGCCTTGCAGCTCCCCTTCGTCTTCGCTCAACAACACAGTATCATCTGCAAACAACAGTACAGGGAGTTTCCAAACACTGCCCTCTCTCACTAGGGCCACTTCAGCATCCACTGCCCGACCTTTATCTCTTTTATAACCCCATCCATGTACAGATTGAACAACCATGGAGACATGACACATCCTTGTTTCAATCAAACCTTCAAATGGAAAGATTTACTCAGTTTGCCATCCACTCACACTGCAGCCTTAACACCCTCATACATACTCTTCACTGCCTTCAACAACTTCCCATCCACTCCATTTATTCTTAATACCTAACAAGGAGGTGAATAAAATTGACACCACTCAGTTTCAGTTTCTCCATACCCTACTCAATCAAAATAAACCACAAAATCAAAGTTGACACTCACATTCCACGGGAGTGTGTTTTTGCTACACAGCCTACACTATCTCCAAACCCTCTCAGTCTCAATCAGACTCCTCATTCAGCAGCCAGTTATTNAGGGACAAGAGAAAGATGAGAGATGGAGAGTGAGTAGAGTCAGGGCCGTGGTCGCTAGGTTGCTGCGGTACAATAACCACCAAGCACGACAGTAATTTCAACAATAAAAAGCAAAAGTGATTTAAAAGTTTGTTTATCCATTTGCATGTTAAGCAAGTTTATTTTATTAGTGTTCACAGTAGGAATTTAGGGTTTCTTTGGAGTGTACAGTAGTATGCAGTATTTATTTTTTAGCGACTCTAGCAGGGTTCCACGGTACGATAACTACAGTTGATAACAATGTCATCGTCATCAGCCATTGAGGTCCACTGCAGGACCGACCTGTAAGTGGCACTCAATCTTATTACTGAAGAAATATGATGTGATATTTACGGTTAATGGAGGAAATTAGGGGTATAGCTGAAGGAGTCAGGACCGTATTAATTATTTTAGGTAAGAAATTTGCCCCTCGGATAGCGATTTCATGGATAGCGGCCATTTTGTTGGACTAATAAGATCGCTGTCTAAGGGGCCCCACTGTATTGCCTGTTCCCTGATCTTCACATTGTAAATATACACATTTTCATTCTCATCCCTCCTCCTAAATCTTCTCACCACACTACATGTCATATTTCCAATAGACTGAGCTTTCTCCCGTCCACCAGAGGCACCAGAGGCAACAAACTGCAAATGAGCAACTTTACCGCTGATGACGATTCAGTGACTCATCTCTGCAGTGGTCGATCGTACCAAAAACATACTTCATTCACTCAGACAGTCCTTACCGCGGACCACTCGCATTCCACTCTCATGCCCACAAACACCACCATTCCTACTGCTCCTACTTCTGCTCTGAACAACCCAGGTTCTTTAAATCCAGATACCATAAATCCAGATACCTCCTCTCACTGATTCTTTAGAACTTCCTTCTATCCCTGCTCCTTCAACTATCATTAATTCTCCTGTCCCACTTCATCTCCCACCTTAACTACATATAACTACCACTACTTTCTCTCCCTCTCCACCACTTACTTCAGTAAATTCCACACTTTTGCAAACTCACACTCTTCCAACCATGGCTAATACACCCTCTCCCGCACAGTTCACTTATTTAGACGATGCAAACCGCCCAAAATTTACAGGTGAGGACTCGACCTGGTCAGTTTACAACTTCCTCAGAGAGGTCGAAACGGACATTCACAATTGGCGTATCACGGATGAACCTCTCAAAGTCTCTTATGTTATGGGTCAGTTACACCAAGGCAAATCGGAAATAGGGGCCACGATCCGTGCAGATCATTTTGATGACATTAAAACATATGATGACTTCAACAGGAACTAATACAGCTCTGTTTGCCAGCATTCAAATGCTGCATCTTTCATTGGTTTAACTAATCTCCTCACCCACATGGAGGAGGACATTAAAGTCCCAGCTCAAAATGCCAAATTATTGGAGGCTGCAGCCACAATGAAAGCCACTAGTTCTGAGATGCAACAGTTATTGCTTGGCACAAAATGGGTAGAAAACATTAATGGAACTCATATGCTTTCGATAAAAAACTTTGGAGATTTGCTAGGTTACCTGAGATTTTTACATTGGCTAGATCCCAGACAGAAACAGCCCTACAGATAGGTTTCAGTCCAGGAGATAAAATTGTTCAGGTCTCCAAGACCATCCAAGAAAGAACAGGCTCGAACCTCACTCGTCAGGCCACAAATTGCCCCTCGGTCTCGCAGGTCTGCCACACCTCTGCCACTTCAGACTACTCATGTTCACGTCCCACTTCTCGGGGAAAACCTGACACTAAACATTCTCCTTCATGGCACCAGTCACCAACCGCCGGTCATGATCAGTCTAATGTCCGACAGAGCAAACAGTCCTCGGTTGTGTGCTGGCGTGCTGGCACTGTGATAACACCGGGCATTGAGAATCCAGTTGCGACCGTAAACAAAGACGACATCACTCACATGGCAGGCAGCATATGCCTTCGCGATCGCGTCGTCCTAAATGCAAGTATCATAACAGTACGACTCACACTACTGAAGAATGTCGTTACCTAAACAGCCGCCAGTCGGGGGAAGTGGAGCGCTTGTATCAGAACAATATAACGTAGCGCCAAAAAATCAACTCCCCATTTGCCAAGTAGGGCATATAATTTCCTCAAGCTTAGTCATTCTAGAATGGAGTAACGCCATACATACATTGTTCTTCATGGACACAGGATCTATGGTGAGTTTGATCTCTGATACCTCTTTAGACATCATTAGGGGAACAAACAAAAAGGTCAGCTTCCTTGAGCCACCTGACATTCACCTATGCAGTGTAGATGGCTCAGAGTTTAAGGTCAAGGGAAGAGTCACTTTAGAGGTACAACTAGATAGAGCCTTGACCCCTTTCACACTAGAATTTCATGTCACCAACGACCTCAGATATCCAGCAGATGGCCTTATTGGTTTACCCACCATGGCACAATACTCCATTGCACTGTTACCTGCTTGTATCCTCCTACTTCCTCTATTCTCATTTCAAAGCCAAAGGTGGCTGTTGTGTATATGTATGCAACGATCTATCTTGTTCTTGTGTTCCTGAACTTGATTCTTCTGAATTCTCTACTCTCTGGCTTCGGCTTTCCTGTCATTCTCTGACTAAATATATCTGTGCTGTTTACTTATCTCCTAATTCTACTGACTATCAAAAATTCTTTGACTTCTGTATCTTACTTCTACGATGGAACACATTCTATCCATTTCTCCTTTCTCTGAAATCTCCATTTTAGGAAATATCAATGTTCACCACCACCTTTGGCTCTCCTCTCCTTTCACTGATCCACCTGGTGAACAAGCCTACATCATTTCTATCCTTAATGACCTATAGCAGCTTGTATAGCACCCTACCCGTATCCCTGACCGCCTTGGAGAGAATTCCAACATACTTGACCTTTTCCTAACAACTAATCCTTCTGCTTACACTGTTAATCTTTTCTCTCCATTGGGCTCCTCCGATCATAACCTTATTACCTTAACCTGTCCTATCGCTCCGGTATGGCCTGTGGACCCTCCAAAGAAACGCTACCTGTGGCACTTTGGAGCTGCAGATTGGGAGGTCCTCAGGCAGTACTTCTTTGATTTTCCTTGGAATGATTATTGCTTCCATGGCCGGGAGCCATCTGAGTGTGCCTTGCGCATTATGGAGGTTATTCTCTTGGGCATGGAAGCATACATTCCTTTCTCATATCCTCTGACTAATGCAAGAAAGCCTTGGTTTAATCATGCTTGTTCTAATGCTGTCCGCAACTAGGAGAGGGCCTATAAAAGGTACCGGAGCCAACCTACCCCTGTCCGGAATCGTACTGAGTCTGTTCTTTGCTCTGCTAAAAATAATTTCATCCATGCTAAATGTTCTCAACTCTCCAACTCGAATTCTTCTTGCTCCTTCTGGCACCTTGCCAGAAACCTTTCTAACAACTTTACCTCATCATCCTTCCCTCCTCTTTTCTACTCTGATGGCTCTGTAGCTATTTCTTTTACTGATAAAGCAGATCTCTTTGCTCAGACTTTCTCCTCCAATTTCACCTTAGACGATTCCGGTGCTGTTCCTCCATCACTTCCCCCCTCTGACTTCCTCTTGACTGACATTAAAATTTCTTCATTTGATGTATTTTCTTCCATCACTGGCCTCAATACTAACAAGGCATATGGGCATGATGGAGACCCTCCTGTTGTCCTCAAAAACTGTGCTACTGTGTTAGGAAGAATTCCGCCACCGTATTCCCTGCGTGTCGTAAAAGGCGACTAAAAGGGGCAGGGTGAGGGGACTAGGGACCCCCTCCTCTGTTTTTAGGGTGAGGAGACTGTAGCACCAGTCGAGCAGGTTAGTACTCCCAGGGAGGATGGAAAGCTGATGACAGGGAGAGCTGGAGCTCCCGTTTCATCAGCCCTCAGGACTTGTTCCTGACCATCCTCCTTTGCTGAACTTTTTCAGTGTCTCAGTTACACAGAGAGTAGACCAGCATGCTCTCCTATACAAGTTTCTCTAACTGTCAACACCAAACTACATACACGCTACACACTACACTTCCTTTTCAAAATTCTCAATGTGGCGAACAAAAATCATGCCTCGGAGTCCCCAGGGGGGGGGGGGGACCATAAATGCCCGCACCATCCGCCCCTCTCCCGGTGCCGACTCTCGGAGCTGCCTGGAACCACCGTCTGACTCACTCCTTCTTCATTTCTGTAACATTCGCGGCCTTTCCTCTAACTTTCACGCTGTTGAGCACCACCTCTTCTCCTCTAAACCTCACCTTCTCTTTCTCACTGAGACTCAGCTGTCTGAGGCAACTGACAGCAAACCCTTTTCTGTATCCTCCTACTTTCTCTATTCTCGTTTCAAAGCCAAAGGTGGCTGTTGCGTATACGTACGCAACAATCTATCTTGCTCTCGTGTTCCTGAACTTGATTCTTCTGAATTCTCTTCTCTCTGGCTTCGGCTTTCTTGTCATTCTTTGACTGAATATATCTGTGCTGTTTACTTATCTCCTAATTCTACTGACTATCAAAAATTCTTTGACTATCTTACTTCTACGATGGAACACATTCTATCCATTTCTCCTTTCTCTGAAATCTCCATTCTAGGAGATTTCAATGTTCACCACCACCTTTGGCTCTCCTCTCCTTTAACTGATCCACCTGGTGAACAAGCCTACATCTTTTCTATCCTTAATGACCTAGAGCAGCTTGTACAGCACCCTACCCGTATCCCTGACCGCCTTGGAGAGAGTTCCAACATACTTGACCTTTTCCTAACAACTAATCCTTCTGCTTACACTGTTCATCTTTTCTCTCCGTTGGGCTCCTCCGATCACAATCTTATTACCTTAACATGTCCAATCGCTCCAGTACGGCCTGTGGACCCTCCAAAGAAACGCCGCCTGTGGCACTTTGGAGCTGCAGATTGGGAGGCCCTCAGGCAGTACTTCTTTGATTTTCCATGGAATGATTATTGCTTCCATGGCCGGGAGCCATCTGAGTGTGCCTTGCGCGTTACGGAGGTTATTCTCTCAGGCATGGAAGCATACATTCCTTTCTCATATCCTCTGACTAATGCAAGAAAGCCTTGGTTTAATCACGCTTGTTCTAATGCTGTCCGCAACAAGGAGAGGGCCTATAAGAGGTACCGGAGCCAACCCACCCCTGAATCACACCTTTTATATATTTCTGCCCGGAATCGTGCTAAGTCTGTTCTTCGCTCTGCTAAAAACAATTTCATCCGTGCTAAATGTTCCCAACTCTCCAACTCGAA
>JAGKTI010001766.1:31258-44950 GCA_018397915.1 Birgus latro
TAAATGAATCACTTCCATGTCACCTTGTCCTCAGTCATCAGGCTGTTTTCTCTCCACCTCATACCACGCTCACTCATATACTTCTCCACCTCATCCCTCCATCTCATCCTTGGTTTCCCTCTCCCCTTCTCATATTTCACCACCTCACTTGTATATGCTCTCTTAGTCAATATCTCACTCTCTATTCTCTTCACTTGGCCAAGCCTTTTCAAGGTACTGTACTTCTCGAGCATTCCTGTCTCCAGTTGATGACTTTCAGTTGTACAACACCCATGAGGAATGACTTTCAGTTGTACAACACCCATGAGTAGTGAAGTGGTTTGACTGCATTCCCCTTTACATAATGCACTCAGCACCAGGTCAGAAAAGTCAATTTTTTTTTCTATTGTATATTTCAGTAATCATGTCATTTTGGATTGTTTATAAAGGCTCCAACATGTTTGCATGCATTGGCTTTGGTCACCGAATGGTGGCTCTCCATGCATCTCAGTCTCTGGCAGCCTCCCTGTTTAGTCCCTTTTTCCTGTGGTGACACTCTGTGGCCTCATCCAAGCTCTGTTTTGGTCTGCCTCTCGTAACCCTACCCCTGACATTCACACCTCTCACCCTTTGCACCCAATTGTCATCCTCCATCCACTCAGCTTTCCCAAACTATCTCAGTCTACCCCTCCTCATTGCAACACCATACATTCAAGTCCCATCATTTCTCTGAGAAATCAGATTTACAATCTGAGATCTAATCCCATGACTCCAGTGATGATTTTTTACTTTATTGTGGGTGCTGTCAGATGATGTTATTTAGCTTTGAAGAGAATTTATAGACTGGAGGGCTTAGATGTAGCCATAATTATACTCTTTTTTACTTTAAGTTGGCTGAAAATTACCATCTCTCCATATTGAATGCAGAGTTGTGACAATAGATCAACACTGAAATATGATGCTAGTCATGAAAAAGTGCTGTGGAAAGAAGGCAGAGCTACAGTATTCTCTTTTTCTGCCACTTAGCTAGGTAAAATAAGCTGCAAAAGGATGAAAATCTTAGCCAAGTTAACATGAAAGAACTAGAATTCCATTACTTCTAGAGATCCTTCCTAAGTTTATTAAGGATTGTCTAGTGGGAGCAAAAATAAACAAAAAAATCCTCACCAGATTGAAGAGGTTAATAGCATGGTCAAAAGAATCTTCTTTATTTTTCCAGGTGGCCAGCGACTGTATGAGGGAGCGGTAATACACACTTCCCTTGGAGACATTACCGTGAAGCTCTTCCCTAAGGAGTGTCCCAAAACTGTGGAGAATTTCTGTGTTCATGCCAAGAATGGATATTACAATGGACATCTGTTTCATCGTATCATCAAACAGTTCATGATCCAGACCGGTGACCCACTAGGTTAGGAATCAGTTTTTAAGCTGTTGTTGTAGCCCAAGGCTCACCAGGACATGAACTTGGTGGACTACAGAAAACCAGCCAATTTAGACAGAAACTCCCAGAGATAGCACTGACAAGGAGTCTGGATGTGGTGGTGCTGTGTACCCTAGGTGGAGTTAAGCAGCTGTGGCATCCAACCAGGAGTCAAATCTCATATTCCTCTGCACCTTACTGTGAGGAAGATCTTGCTTAGCACTGCCATAAGGGAACACTGGTTCCCTTCATGGTACTTTATTACATCTGTAGGATGACCACATAAAAGCAGTTGTTTTTTGATGGGTCTGCTTGACCAGACAGACTGGGGTTAAGCAACAACAACTACAGCTCCCAGAGATCTTTAGTTGAGGTTAGGTCTGTTTTATGAGAGTGAGGTGTGTAAGATGAATAAGGTCATGTCTACTCCAAATGTTTGTTGGCTTGGGCAGGAGTTCTGCATCAATGTAACCCAGTGGATGCCAGTGGGTGCAGGCAAAAACATCTGTTGTTTACAGTGTTCAAGAGTCCCACTTATGCCAGCAAGCATTCGGTGTAGATATAGCCTATTTGTCATAAAATGGGGTGCTGCAGCACAGTGAAGGTATAGTGGAGTGCTTATGAGTTGTTTTTTGTGTTGGTGCGAAAGTAGAAAAGATTGTTGGCAATATCTTATTATCGTAATATGTCTAGGTGCACTTGTGTTTCGCTAGGAAGAGTAGTTTTTGCAGGACGATTGTCTGGTGGGGTTTTTTGAAGGATCCTGTTTAAATGTTGACTTTTATTGAGATGGTGGATTAAAGGATAATATTAGCAGCCCTTGAATGTATTAGGTAATTTTTTGTTTTCTCGCTATTTCCATATGATCTGATTTAGCTTGAAAACACCTTGCCAGTGAAGAGGTTAAAGAAGGCTCTGTCTAACCCCTTCAGTTTGTATTGTGTCTTGTAAGTTGAAGAAAGTCATCTGGAGATAGGAAATATCCATATTGAAGAGGTTAATGAAGGCTATATCTAACCCCTGTAGTTTGCAGTATCTCCTAAATTTGATAAAATGGTCTGGAGATACCAAGAATAAGATATACAATAGATATACTGTAGGGGATTATCTCTCTCTGCATAGCCAGACACCTTAATTCCATGAGGGGTGGCCACAAATAAATTGCATTTGTGATGTCCTGTCCTCTGCCATTGCGCTACCTTCCTTCCAGCTCGCACCCCAGTGCTCTAATATATCTCCCTCCTCCTCCATCATCATCATCATTATCTGGTTGAGGGTCCATTAAATTGAACAGTATCTCGTTGTTGTGCCCTACGCTTCCTCAGTAATCATTAAAATACTTTGCACCCAATCTAAATGAACACCATGACTGACTGCTATCCATAGGGATGGGTAGCTTGAGAACAATAGCAGTAGGGAGTGTGGAGACAAGGCCAGAGAGAATCTGTAACATTAAAGCTAGAATAACAAGACATTGTGCATCCCCTTCTGCCCCAATTCCCATCCAGACTAGAAGGAAAAACTTCCACACGTTGAGGTTTCAAAACACAAATACACCTTCTTCATTAATATTACTATGTACAAGATTGTTACATTACTTTAGCAATTATATGCACAAGTTAACAAGTTATACAAAACAGTTACATTACTTTAACAGCACAGATGGAAACAAGTCACTCAATACATGGAGCTTTAACTCAGTTAGATGAGAAATATCAAACACATTAAATGAAACTCAGTAAAAAAAAAAAAAAAAATGGTTTTACGCCTGGTATCCCCGAAGGGCTAAGGCGTTGCCCCTGGGTAGAGGACTTTTGGATTGGAGCGTGTAGCATTTTATGACCGGATTCCCTTCCTGATGTCTACCAATGACCCTTGGGTGGATTCGATCCTCCAACCCTACAGCCAGAGCGGAGCGCTCTAACCCACTGAGCCATGGCTGCTACCTCAGTACAGTAAATTAACAGTGCACTCATTGAATACTGCATGTTCACTTGAAATCTTATTATAAGGGCAACCACAGAGTTAATTCTACTAACGTCTGGGTAATTATCCCCATGACCAGGGACAAATGCAACTAGAATTGCTGGATTTTGAGCGTAAGTTAAGTGGCACTTTACATGATGCTTAAGGCATGTATTAGACTTACTTTGCACTCCCACAAGTCACCCCTTATCTCAGTGAGTTCTACTCACCAATATTGCATTGTTTTTATTAGTTTTGCTGGATTCTGTGTAGACAAGTTAATTGACACTTTTTGTGACGTTTAACATATACATTATTAGACTTGCTGTGCACTCTCACACTCCCCTTATCTCACTGACTTCTACTCTCAAACATCGCATCATTGTTGGTCATGACTGTCCGCTCCCCTCAACAGAAATGCTGTATCTCTTGGACACAGCCCCTCCAAACTAGTTCTAGTTTTCTTCCAAGTCTGTCACTATTATGATTGTCCTTATACTGTATGCACTCCTGGAGCACTGTCTTGCCCCATACTTGAGTCACTAATACTAAACAGTGATGAACTCACATACTCTTTCTCTCATAACTACTTTCTCTCACCCCACGCCCCACAAAGGATCCTTGGTAGTCGACAGAGGGATGGAGTGGAGAGAGGATAGAGGAGAATGTGATTTGGAGGGTGGGAAACCTGACAGAGAACAAGGCAACATGGAGGTGATTTTATTTATGGCCGCTCATACAGTAAGACCTCACTATAACGGACTAATTGGGGCTCAAGCCAGTCCGAAAAATGCGAAATTCCTATAAAAGCGACATCCGGACTTACCCCTGCTAATCTGGACTTTTTCCGATATATCAGACATTAGTCCGGATTGCATCAGTGGTTTTTATCACCATTGGAGTGTTGTACTGTGTTATACCTTCACTACATTAATCAAATGGTATAATAATACTGTACTGTGCACTGAAAAACATGTCTTTTTACTTGTCTTATTTTGGTGAACATAGTGGTCAGGCAGTCCGGACTGCTTTCTGGCTTTATCGGACTTTTTCCGATATATAGGAGTGTAGTCTGGTAGCTCCTCAAGTCCAATAAAAGCGAATTCCAGTCTATTGGAGTCCGTTATATCGAGGTTTTACTGTATAGGATTACGGTGTCTGGCTGTAGATAGATAGAAGACTGAAAGGATAACAACCTAAAATAGTCATGTCTACCAAAAGAAGTAATAAAATGTCATCATCTGGATCATTCATCATCATCCAGACCCCCTTTCCCACCCTAGGGCAGGGTGAGGAGTAGCAGTGTCCAGACAGCCTAAGTTTGCCACATTCAATTAGCCATGCTTCCATTCACTCATCATTCAAACCCACAGATCCCTGGCTCCAACAGATAGGCCAAAAAAATTTCACCACGTATTGTAGTTTCACATATACCTATCTGATAGAGTCAGTCAGAATGCTATAATGTTAAAAAGGGATACCAAATCTCTGGTTATGCGCTTCTTCGCACAAAAGTCATCCAGCCAGCTCAGTCTCTTGTCAGTCCCTTAGCCTCACCAACCCTCATATATCTCTTCCCCACACACTCATCCACCATATCCCTTCACCTTCTTCTTAGCCTACCTCACCTCCTGCCTTCTTCAGATTCACTTAGATAAACCTTTTTCACCACTCTATTGTCATCCATTCTCTCCACATGACGAAACCATCTCAGTGGATTCTCTTTGATTCTGGTGTCCACAAACTTCCTCACTCTGCATCTTTCACAACTCACATTATTGTGTATCCTCTCTACTCTATGTACTCCACATACATTTCTTAGCAGTCCCATTTTCACTGCTCTTACTCCTGACTTTTCATTTTTATGCCACACCATAGCCTCACATCCATATTCTAAAGTTGGTACTAACACTCCTTCATGTAAGTCTCATGCAGCAGCAACACTCAAGCCTCTGTTTATTATCAAGGCTTTCATAGCACCAGCTAGTTTCCATCCTTGTGTCACTCTGTTTTCTACTTCTTTTGCACATTTTCCTCTCTTTTCTATCACAGCATCCAGGTATTTGAACTCTCTCACCAATTCCAGTCGCTCTCCATTCACTGTAACATCACACTGGGAGCCACCTTCTCTCTCAGTAACCATCACTTTACTCTTTTCTACATTTACTCTTATGGTACAACACTTACAGACATTTACAAAACTCTACACTAGTCGACCAAGCTCTTGTCCGGTATTTGAAAGTAGCACTGCATCATCAGCATACAACAAATTTGAGATATTCCATCCTTGACCATTCATTACCATTGCCATCTCTCTCTCCATTGCTTATGTTTTTACTTCTCTCATCACCCTATCCATATATATATTGAATAACCATGGGGACATCACACAACCTTGTCGCCCGCCCTCATTGATCATGTGCTCAGGTATTTGAACTCTCACCATTTCCAGTCTCTCTCCGTTCACCGTAACATCACACTGGAAGCCACCTCTCTCAACAGCTATCACTTTACTCTTTTCTACATTTACTTTCAAGGCATGATGCTCACAGACATCTACAAAACTCTGCATTAGTCGACCAAGAACTTGTCCAGTATTTGCAAGTTAACGCCATCCCTCTCTCCATTACTCGTGTTTTTGCTTCACTCATCACCCCATCCATATATATATTGAACAACCATGGGGACATCACACAACCTTGTTGCACGCCCACATTGATCATGAACCAATCACTTAGATGCCCATTATTCTTACACATGCTTCACTACCATCATAAAAACTCTTTTTGGCACCTAGCAGCTTACCATCTACACTGTACATGCGCAAAACCTTCCACGATCCTTCCCTTTCTACTTTGTCATATGCATTTGTAGAACCATTAGTGCCATAAACACCTTATAATCCATCTCACATGCCTTCTTAACTGTCTGTCTTACTGCAAATATTTGATCCCCACATCCTCTGCCACTCCGAAAGCCACCCTGTTCATCGCTCACTAGGACTTCTGATATCTCTCTTACTTTCTCTGTAATACTTCCTCCATATACCTTTCCTACCACACTCAATAGACTTATGCCATGATAATTTTTGCACCCACTTTGCTCACCCTTATCTTTGTACAGGGGTACAAGCACTGCCTTTTTCCACTCTACTGGCACAGTTTCACTCATCCATGCCGTCTGACATATCTCCAACAAGCACTTCATTCTGCTCTCTCCACTACATTTAATCATCTCTGCATACACCTCATCAACCCCAGCTGCTTTCCCATTTTTTAGCGGCTTCATGGAGTTCTTCACCTCTGTGAGTGTCACATTTCCTTTTCTGATTGAAGATGTTCATATAATTTAAACTAGCAAGAGGATGAAAGAGGATAGACTAATAAAAAATGTTCATTTCATATCTAGCAGGAATTATACGTAAAAGCACATGAGATTGAATGTGTTATCCTAATCTGAACTAGCCTAATGTACCTGTTGCAGGAATCTGTCTGTCTGTCTATGGCTAGGTGTCTTAATAACAGGGGAAGTGGCCGTGAACAAATATGCACATTGCCTTGTTCACCACCAAAAGGCAACCCTCCTTCCATCATACATCACTCTCACTCCTATGGCACCTCTCCATTTTGACCCCCCACAGCATCTTACTGCATTGGCTAACCTAATTTAACTCCTTGAATGGTGCAGAAGAGGGATGCCTTCATAAGGTGCCACTTATGATAACTGGGTGGATTCACTGCCTGCCTATACAAACGTCTCCTAGTTACTTCCTTATCTCCAAAAAGGAGGAGGATGTACCGCAGGAAGAAGTCAGCTTGAATCTGCAGTTCGTTAGGTTCTCATTTCAGGTGAAGTTACGGCTGCAGCTACTACCACTGCTACTAACTGGTTGAATCTAGGTGGCATCCTTTTTAGTACTGTACATTGAGGTTGGTCACTCTCATCTTAAGGGGGTGTTGGCACTCGTTACTCTTGGATGGTACAACCGAATTAGTTTTGCAGACACAGAAAAGTTATTAATCATTTCCCTTTCTATTAACTTATTATTCTCTGTAGTATCACTTTCTTCCATTTGATAATGCCATAATTAACTATACTCGATTTTTTTCCAGGTGATGATCCACTTTTGTAAATGTGGCACCTGTGCACTCCTGCTGCGTGATTGGTTGGTTTCAGTTTCATACCTGAAGTATCATATTTATAGAAAACTATTGTACCTTATATTCCAATTCTCATAAATGCTGTTTTGCATTGTCATTGTACTATACAAACAGACATGAAATGAGTATGTATCTGTGCTTCACCCAAACGGACAATGAATTTGAAGAAGCTGAATTTGAATTGAAATTTTTATTATTGTAAAAGGTACAGAATTGTTGCATCTCTAATAAATAAATAAATATACAGTAATCTCCCTACTATCCGGACGTCCACTATTCGGACATCGTAGGCTGTCCGACCCCCCAAATGCCCAAAAATTAAAAAAAAATCTGAAAAAAATCCGATTTTTTTGGACTGCGTCAGTTTGAATTTCCCGCGTGCGCCAGACAGCTGTGTTTTCGTGCCTCCTACCTCTCTCACAGTCTCATTTCCTGCTCCGCTCCCGGCTCGTCAACACGCTCTCAACATAGCTGCTGAAGTGCTTGGTTTTGTGGTGATTCCCTGTCTCCTGCAGGGCTTGATGCTGCTCTGCACCTTCTTCATCATGTGTGTGATGATGGCCCCGCCACCTGAGAAGAGGAAGAAAGTGGTTCTGACTCTGGAGAAGAAGTAGGAGATATTGGAGAAGGTGGACGCCGGATGGCCGACATCACAGATCCTCTGTGAATTCAACCTCCCTCGCTCCACTTTGTGTGATATCAAGAAGTCCCAAGACAAACTACAGCAGTACATGGCTGATATCGCTTAGAAAACCAGACAGAATGTGGAGAGGAAGATGATGTTTACTCCTAAGTATGCTCAGATTGACTGTTCCACGCTCATCTGGTATCGACAACAACGTGCTGCTGGTGTGTTGGTACGTGGAACGGAGCTGAAAGCTGCTGCCGAGAAGTTCACAAGGCTACAGGACACCCCACACTTCAAGGCATCTGAAGGTTGGCTCTTCGCGTTCAAGTTACGACACGGACTTACCAACCGTAAGACCCATGGACTCTGGATGCTAACGACGAAGGATTAGAACAGTTTCGGCAGAAGGTGAAGGGCTAGATTGACAGGGAGGGCCTCACTCTTGGTCAAGTCTACAACGCTGATGAAACTGGCCTATTTTATCATTCAATACCCACCAACACTCTTGCTGAGGAGACGGAAAAGCGTGTACCTGGTCCAAAGCTCTCCAAGCAACGGGTGTCTGCTTTGTGCTGTGCAAATGCTAACGGCATGCACCGGCTCAAGCCCGTTATTGTTGGCCGTGCAAAGCAGCCTCGGTGCCTTCGTGGGTTAAGGGATGTCCTTCCTGTCATGTGGTATCATTCTCTGAAGGCTTGGTTCACAACCAAGATCTTCAGAAATTGGTTTCACCAACACTTTGTCAAGGAGGTCATTTGTTATCAGATGGAGACACTGAAAATCCCACGCGACCAGGTAAAGGCTCTCCTGATTCTAGACAATGCACCTGCGCATCCGTCTGAGAAGGAGTTGGTGGCTGAGAATGGCCACATTAGGTGTCTGTTTTTGCCACCTAATTCGATTGCTCTCATCCAACCAATGGACCAGGGAGTGATTGTGGCAGCGAAGAGGCTCTACTGACGGAGGTTTTTGGACAAGGTGATGATTGTCTACAAGGACAAGGACGATCACGGAAGGACGAGACATGCGAGGACAAAAAACTGTCGAAAACCTTCGCCGATACAACCTCAAGTCTGCCATCTACAACTGGGCCAGTGCATGGAAGGAAGTCTCTGTCAAGACTTTAGAAAATGGTTGGTCTTGGCTGCTTCATCGAAGTGACGTGGTGCACGATTTTGTAGGTTTTGACGTGGATGACTTCCATGCAAGGATTCGTGTGGGTGGAGACAATGTGGATGTCGACGAAGTGCGTGAGTGGTTGGATGACAACGAGGGCGATCCTGGGTATCAGATCATGTCTGATATCGAGATTGCATCTACCGTTGCTGGTCCGAGTACCCAGCAGGAAGATTCCGACGAGGACAGCGACGATGATGCAGACTCCTCACGGCTTGCCACTACTCCAACCATCCCAAAGCTGAGCGTGCTCTGGGAACATGTGGAGTTCATTCTCGACTACCTGGAACACCCGGACTGCGACAGGGAGATGGGGCCCTTGGGACATGTGGATGAAGTGCGAGCTTTCAGGCAGTGCATCGTTAATCGTCAGAATCGTTGTTGCTTGTGTCAATCAACCATTGACAGTTTTTTCAGGCCAGTCAACCCTCGCTCCACACCATCATCTCACCAAGACAGGCCTTCTAGCTCCGAGCCACAGCCCAGCACATCAGGCACGGCGGAGTCACCACTGGATGTTAGTTTGCGGCTATCTTCTGAGTCCTCTGCAGTGGATAGCGTATCACCACGTCCCACCAAGGAGCCCCTACGCCGCCTCCGTCAGCTCCTCTTGGACTCTGACTGCGACTAAATTCTCCAGGACTCGTCACTAGACCACACGGGAATTTACTGTTATGTACAGTGCAGTGAAGTGATGTGATGCAAGGTATGCGAAAGGAAATGTTGTGGAAAGTGCTGGTGAGTGTAAAGTGCAGTGGAAGTGCTAAGGTGTGTCAGGTGCAAGGTCTTACTGTCAGAGTCTGAGATGACCGAGCGGGTTATACATCAGGACGGCGGCATCATTCTCGTAAGTACCCTAACTTCATCAAAATTGACCTTGTTTTGTTCTTCCCATATCATTAATCTCATGCATAGATTGTGTGAAAGATGATTTCCATAATGATTTTCATGTCTAACCTGTTTTCAGCATGCTGTAAAGTGGTAAAAAAAAATTCCCATAAATGTTAATCATAATTTCCTGCTTTCAATTTAATTTTTTCATGCATGGTTTTGAAGTCCACCGGCTATGAAAAGGGTGAATGCCATTGATTTGTGTGAAAGATGATTTCTATAATGATTTTCATGTCTAACCTGTTTTCAGCATGCTGTAATATGGTAAAAAAAATTCCCATAACTGTTAATCATAATTTCCTGCTTTCAATTTAATTTTTTCATGCATGGAGAGGATGGGGGATGATAATTGGGTACAGAGGGTGAGAAGTGTTAATATTGGGGGAGGGGTTGGGAGGGGTAGACCGAGAAAGACATGGGACGAGGTCATTAAATGTGACTTAAGGGTTAAGGGACTGAATAGGGAGGCTGCCAGAGATCGAGCAGCGTGGAGAGCCGCCATTAGGTGACCAAGGCCGACACATGCAAGCATGTTGGAGCCTTCAAAAACGAAACGAAACGAAACGATGGTTACCACTAGTATTGAAGTGCACCAGCTGTGAAAAAGGTGAATGCCAGTGAATTTCATGTCCAGTCATAACCTAACCTAACCTAACCTAACCCAATCTAACCATTTTGTTAATCATAATTTCCTGCTTTTAATTTAATTTTTTCATGCATGGTTACCACTAGTATTGAAGTGCACCAGCTGTGAAAAAGGTGAATGCCATTGATTTTCATGTCTGGTACCTAAACAAAGCTGCCAACTCAGTGAACAGCTGTGCCTAACTTACCTCAAATTCATTCTTTTGGGGTTAAATTTAAATGGAATCATGCTTTGAGTTCATTATTTTAGTGCACTAGCTGTGAAAAAGGTGAATGCCAGTGAATTTCATGTCCTAACCTAACTTAACCTAACCTAACCATTTTTCTGGTAACAATTTACATCATTTACTGTATTTGATGCTTTGTATCCAATAATTTAGTGCATGAAATGTGAGAAAAGATGATTTCCATGTTTGATACTTACTTACACTATGGTGGCAAGTTCTGAGCACCTATGCCTTACTCACCTCTAAATCATCATTTTTGGGTTAAAATTCAATTAATTCATGCTTTGTGTGCATTATTTATGTGAAAGGGGACCTAAATAAGTGCTATGCATGTCTGGTAGGGTGGTAGGAAGGTAGTTTTCTGATTTAGGTTAGGTTAGGTTAGGGTCAGGAATGACCAGTGCTGGAGCTTCAGGGCCACTATCCAGACAAGACCACTGTCCGGACATGCGTTTGGCACTATTACGTCGGATAGTGGAGGGATTACTGAATATACTTACGGATAATATGGGTGAAGGTATCGAAGCAATGGAGTTGGTGTGATCCATAATAGTCTGACATCTTACGAGACAACTTGTTTTTTCTGCACGGCCGTCTCTCGTGTCTCCCACTCCTCTGTAGCGACTGTTCCATTTGCCTCCCCACGTCCACCACTGTACCACTGACAAAGCCGCTAATTTACTTAGAATGGTACTACTGTCCACTGTAACAAGTGCCTGAGTATTAAGATACCTTTTATTTGCCCTTACCCAGCCAAATGCATTTATTTTTTAAAAATATAGGGAGATGCAAGAACTCTGTACCTTTTACAACCAAAAATATTTAATTTCAAATTCAACTTCCTCAAATTCATTGTTCGTTTGGGTGAAGCAGTGATACATACTCGTTTCAAGTGTGTTTGTATAGTACAATGACAATTCTAAACAGCATTTATGAGAACTGGAATATGAAGTTTGATTATTTCTTTGTAAATACAATACTTCGGGTATGAAATTGAAAGCAACCAATCACGCAGCAGGAGTGCGCAGGTGCCACATTCACAAAAGTGCATCATCAGCTGGGAAAAAATCGAGTATAGGAATCATGTGCAAATTTTCATTTAAGTTCAAAATGTTATATGGCTGAAAAGAAATTACCAAATATCTTTTGCTTATCCTCCAAGAAAACAGCCTTGTGTAACACTTTCTGGGAATAAATTATTTTGGTATCCCTCCCATGATAAGGACATTGAAGTTTTACTTTGAAACCTCAGTTATAAATCAAATTTCTGAGGGGAAATATTAAACAAAAAATATAGGCTCAAAAATTTGTTTTATTTTGACTCCCCACCTTTTTTGCCTCAAAAATAACTTTCAGACAAAAAAAAAAAAGGTGAAAATTGGTAAAAAAATGGCCGAGATTTATTCAATTGAAACTAAAAAAAAAAACACTTTACAGGAGAGCCAAATTTAAATCCCCCGCGCCCATGGACGGCCATTTAACAAGTTAAAAGTCCCTTGCACTGTATGAAGAATTGTCCCCCACCTCCCTCTTCTTCTTCACCTTCTGCCGCGATGTTGTGTACATACGTAGGGTATTTTTAAAACATTTAGCTGATTTTCGACCATGTGCCAGAAATTTATGTATATTTGGAGGCCAGCACCCCCTTAAATGTCAGGACCAACTTGCCTAGCCCCTGGCAGGATCCTACGCTCCTCGTGGGGCAATGTAGGATTGGATGATGAATGAATGATGATACATTCTTGCTGTTAGTAGGCTACCTTATTTAACTTGTGAAAGGCCTCTTTTGTAAAAGGGGTTCATTACAGCTGTATATAATCCCTGCCATCTCTCCTAAATTGAATGAAGCATCAGGAAAGGCAAGAACTAAAATAAAGAGGCATATGCTCTGCAGGTAGGATTGGATGACGCAGAGAAGGATAGATTTTGGGATGGTTTAATACGTGTAGTAAGTGGTATAGGTGATGATGAGGTAGTGGTTCTGGGAGGGGATTTAAATGGTCATGTGGGTGAAGCAGCTCAAGGTTATGAAGGAGTCCATGGAGGATGTGCATATGGTGTGAGGAATGCGGAAGGGGAAAGAATACTCGAGTTTGGGGAGGCTATGGACATGATTGTGTGCAATACACATTTTAGGAAAAGAATCAGCCGGTTGATTACGTACAAGTCCGGGGGAAATAGTAGTCAGATAGATTATTTTCTGGTCAGGAGGGTTGATAGGAGATTAGTGAGGGATGTTAAAGTTATAGGAAGCGAGGAGTGTGTGCAGCAGCACAAACTGTTGATTTGTGACATGGTGCTTAAGGAACGAGTGATGAAAAGGAGGATATATGTACCTAGGAGGAAAATATGGAAGCTGGGAAACCAATCAGGAAGGGATGCCTTTTATAGTGAGATGAGGAGAGTGGTGGCTGAACAGGAAGCCGTAGATAGAGGCGTTAATGAACAGTATAGAGCCCTTAAGAACAACCTCTTGAGAGTTACCGATGCAATATGCGGTTGGACAAGAGGCCCACCAAGACATAAAGTAACTTGGTGGTGGGATGAGGGTGTAGAAGCTGCAGTTAAGGAGAAAAGAAGGCTTTTCCGGGAATGGAAGAA
>JAGKTI010001766.1:45062-56427 GCA_018397915.1 Birgus latro
GGTGGTAACAGGGAGGAGTACTTGGCTGCCAAGCGCAGGGCTAGAAGAGAGGTATACAGGGCGAAGTCTGAGTCACAGAGACTTTTACTTGATAATCTAAATCATGGAGAAAGGAAAAATATGATTTTTAGGGTGGCAAATCAGGTGAAGAGGGATAATCGGGACATTGTAGGTGCGCAGTGTGTGAAGAATGATGATGGAAGGGTAGTGGTGAACAGTGAGGATATTAAAGATGCATGGAGAGAGCATTATAGCCGGTTGTTGAATGAGGAATTTGATTGGAATAGAAAAGGTTTCCAGTGTTTGGCCCTTGGCCTTTGATTGATGCTGCTACTGTGAGTGAGGCAATAGGCAGGATGCGGGTGGGGAAGGCGGCAGGTGTGTCTGGGTTGACTGCCGAAATGTTGAAGGCCTCAGGAGATACTGGGGTGAGGTTAGTCACTGACCTGATGAATATGATTATATATGAGTGTGTTGTCCCAGATGATAGGCTGAAGAGTGTAATTGTAAATGTGTACAAAGGGAAGGGTGATGCCCTGGAAAAGGGAAATTACAGAGGTACAGTATAAAGCTCTTAGATCAGATAATGAAAGTAATGGAGAGAGTTCTAGAAGGTATGATTAGAGAAAGAGTGAATATCGATGAGATGCAGTTTGGGTTTATGCCAGGCAGGGAGACTACTGATGCCATATTCATTGTTCGACAGCTTCAGGAAAAATATATTGGAAAGAAAAGGGAATTGTATTTTGTTTTTGTTGATTTGGAAAAGGCCTTTGACAGAGTCGCTAGAGAGGTGGTGAAGTGGGCAATGAGAAAGCTAGGGTTGGAAGAGTGGCTGGTTAGGGTGATTATGGCCATGTACGTTGGTGCTCACACCCAGGTAAGAGTGAATGGAGCTTTGAGTGATGAGTTTTCTGTGAATGTTGGTGTGCATCAGGGGTCAGTTTTCAGTCCCTTGTTGTTTATCATGGTGCTTGAAGCCCTCTCACATGACTTCAGAGATGGACTCCCATGGGAGATGTTGTATGCTGATGATTTGGTGTTGATTGCAGAGAATGAAAAGAAGGCGGAGGAAAGATTTAAGAAGTGGAGAGATGGTATGGGGTACAAGGGCTTAAGGGTAAATGGAGATAAAACAAAAGTGATGATATCTAGGGTTGGTGGCGGTACAATCAGAGGAGAGGGAGAGTGGCCATGTGCAGTTTGCCACAAGGGTGTGGGAAGTAATTCCATCTTGTGTAGTGTTTGTGATAAATGGGTGAACAAGAGATGTAGTGGTATTAGAGGTAGACTGCAAGATGATGCTGATTTCATGTGTGCAGCGTGTCAGGGAGAACAGGTGGAGATTGTTAGGCGTGAGAGGGTTGAACTTGCAGGTGAGTCTCTTGAGTGTGTGGAGGAGTTTTGTTATTTGGGAGACATGTTATGTGCCGGAGGTGGGGCTGGAGTTAGCTCGGTTGCTAGGGTGAGAAGTGGTTGGAAGAAGTTCAGGGAGCTGTTGCCTCTCCTGACATTGAGAGGACTTTCCTTACGTGCTAAGGGGTCTTTGTACGATGCATGTGTTAGGAGTGTGATGCTGTATGGTAGAGACCTGGGCAGTAAAGGAAGAGGATATTCGCAGGTTTAAACGTACAGAAATGACAATGATTAGGTGGATGTGCAGTGCGTCCCTGTGTGCAAGGCCTGGGGTGGCTGGGTTTACAATGGAAGAGTTGAGAGGTAGGATGGGACTGGAGTGTATTGGTGTTGTGATGAGGAGAGGTAGGCTGAGGTGGTTTGGACATGTGGAGAGGATGGGGGATAATAATTGGGTACAGGGGGTGAGAGGTGTTGATATTGGGGGAGGGGTTGGGAGGGGTAGACCGAGAAAGACATGGGACGAGGCCGTTAAGTGTGACTTAAGGGTTAAGGGACTGAACAGGGAGGCTTCCAGGGATCGAGCAGCGTGGAGAGCCGCCATCAGGTGACCAATGCCGGCGCATGCAAGCACGTTGGAGCCTTCAAAAACAAAACGAAATGAAGTCCCAAGACTTATTGAGGTAGACTAGGAGGAGTCACTAGCTTGAAGTGGTTAACCTAATCTAAACTAATTCCTTCCCACAGGAACCGGGGTGGGAGGTGAAAGCATCTGGGGTGGTGAATTTGAGGACGAGTTTCATCCATCCCTGCGCCACGACCGCCCCTACACTCTCAGTATGGCTAATGCTGGCCCCAACACCAATGGCTCACAGTTCTTTATCACTGTCATACCCACTGTGAGTGCAGATGCCAGCAAGTTCAGTTACAGGGTTTCAGTGATGGGGAGGGACATCTTTATGTTGTGGTGCTGATATGACTGACCAGTGGAGCTGTCCTTATATATAATGCCTCTCAGTCTCCTTTTTTTATCCCATGAAAGTATGATTGTGAACATGGAAAAAGAGCAGCTTAGCCTCCAGCCCTCCGGGTTCACGATCAGATGAGCTTGGGGTTGCATCTACTACTACTACTACTGCTTCTATATCACTGGTACAATCAGGGCCAAATTTTTGCTTATTATTCTGTTGCATCTACTTCATACAGTACATATGACATGTCTGTTGCAGTCCTTCCTGATGCAGCATATCAAAGGGGATCATCATATCCATTAACTAATGCAAAAAAGCCGTGGTTTAATCACGCTTGCTCTAATGTTGTGCACAAGAAGAAGAAAGCCTATAAAAGGTACCAGAACCAACCCACCCCTGAATCACATCTTTTTTATGTTTCTGCCCGGGATCATGCTAAGTCATTCTTTGCTCTGCTAAAAATAAATTAATCTGTACTAAATGCTCTCAAGTCTCCAACTCAAATTCTTCCCACTCCTTCTGGCACCTTGCCAAAAACCTTTCTAACAACTCTGTTTCAACATCCTTCCCTCCTCTTTTCTACTCTAATGGCTCTGTAGCTATTTCTTCTACTGATAATGCAGATCTCTTCGCCCAGACTTTCTTCTCCAATTCCACCTTAGACGATTCCAATGCTGTTCCTCCATCACTTCACCCCTCTGACTTCCTCATGGCTGACATTAAAATATCTTCAACTGATGTATGTTCTGCCATCACTGGTCTCAGTACTAACAAGGCATATGGGTGTGATGGGGTCCCTCCTGTTGTCCTCAAGAACTGTGCTTCTGTACTTACACCCTGCCTAGGTAAACTCTTTTGCCTTTGTCTATGAACTTGTACCTTTCCTTCTTGCTGGAAGTGTGCTTTCATTCAGCCAGTCCCAAAGAAGGGTGACCATTCCCAACCCTCTAACTATCGCCTAATTGCGTTAACATCCTGTGTCTCAAAAGTTTTATATTCTTAACAGAATAATTTTAAAGCATCCTTCTCATCACAACTTTCTTTCTGATCGTCAGTATGGGTTCCGTCAAGGACGCTCTGCTGGCCATCTTCTAACTCTCCTGGTCATCCTCCTTGCTGGACTTTGGCGAAAGCTTTGCCATTGCACTTGACATCTCAAAGATTTTTTATTGAATCTGGCATAAATCTTTAATTTCCAAATTGCCCTCTTACTGCTTCTATGCTTCTATCTGTGGCTTCATCTCTAGCTTCGTTTGTGGTCGTTCTACAGCTGTTGTTGTAGACGGCCACCATTCTTTTCGTAGAACTATCAATAGTGGTGTTCCTCAGGGCTCTGTCCTATCACCAACTCTCTTCCTTTTATTCATCAATGACCTTCTTAGCTGTACATCTAATCCTGTCAACTCATATGCTGATGATTCCACCCTTCACCTTTCCATACGGTTCCCGCAACATCCATTTCAACAGTTACTTCAACAAACAAGGGATGAGGCTATGGCACACCTAATGTCTGACTTAGCTTGTATCTATGACTTGGGTAAAAGTAATCTTGTTGTTTTTAATGCATCAAAGACTCAGTTTTTACATCTATCATCCCGGCAAAATTTTCCACAGGAATACCCACTATTGTTTAATAATATCCAGCTCAATGCTGCATCATCCTTAAACATACTTGGGGTTTTATTCACTTGGGATTTATTTTGGAAAGATCATATTACATATCATGTAAAATCCACTTCCAAGAGATTAGGTTTGCTAAGCCAACTTTGTACCTTCTTTACCTCTGCACAGTTGTTGACTTTATACATGGGTTTTATTCACCCCATTGTAGAGTACAACTCTTATGTGTGGGGAGGCTCCCCACATAAGCTCTTCTCAGTAGGGCGGAGTAAGGCTTGTTGTCTCATTAACTCTCCTCCTCTTACAGGCTAGCTTCAACCTCTGTCTCTTCACTGCACTGTTGCATCTGCATCTCTTTTCTATTATTACTTCAATGGTCACTGCTCCTCTGAACTGTCTGCTTGCATCCCTCCATCTCTGCGACGGGCACATAGCACATGTCTAGCAACAAACTCTCATCCCTTTTCTGTCCAACTCTCTAATTCAATAGTGAACCATTACTTCCAGTCCTTCATTTATGCAACAGGTCAACTGTGGAACTGTCTCCCTCTGTCTGTATTTTCGACTTCCTATGATCTCTAGTCATTCAAACGCAGCTTGTCCAGGAATCTCAAATTGACCGGGTCTTGAATTTGGCTCTCTTCTGTATTGTTTTTGTTTTTTCTTGGAAGGAACGGCTTGTGGGCTCCTGGCCTTTGGTTTCCTCTTCCTTGCATTAAAAAAAAAAAAAAAAATAGTAGTAGGTGGTGGCTACCATCATCCACTTACTTGATGTAGTGCAGCCTACTTCTTCCTTAGCCTTAATCATTCTTTTTCTGTGCCTGCCCTCCTGTCTTCCTATTTCTCCCATCTTTCCTGTCACTTCTTATTGCTTTTCTTTCCTTTACAGGTGGCTTTACATTAAGTGACAAGCCAAATGGTTTCCTGTAAGCCAAGAAACCATTTACAACGCTGAGTGGCAACCATATAACCCAATCATACGTGTTCCCTACGTGTCAGCAAGTGGGTTGGTGGAGAGTTAGTGTCCCTCCCTGTAAAACAAATAACTCAGTCAAATGGCCACCCCTTATGGGATTATGGCATCTGGCAATAGATAGATAGACAGACAAGCTTCTTTACTCCCATATGGGCCACATCTGGTTGCAGTGCATTAAACTTAACGCACTAGACCACCTGGTGCCCAGCTGTATTGAAGTTGAAGTGGAATATCGGTCAAACTTTTGTCCCCAAATGTTCCAACCAAAGAATCAACTACAAATTAATATCTTCAGGCCAGGGAGTATCTCTAAGCCAAACTACAAGGTGATCATTTTAGCAATTTTATTGCTAGATCAAGAGATACTGCATTGAGATATTGAGAGAAGGAGAAAAAGAGGAAGAAATGGCTTGAGTGGATACAGGGAAGGGGGTTCAGTTGAAATAAGAACTGAATATATTGAGAGCAAGAAGCACATAATTAGACTAATGAAGAGGAAAAAGGAGGAGGTAAATGATGATCAGGGAAGAGAAATGAATGCAAATTACTCTGAAAATAGGAAGTTATTCTGGAAAGAGGTGCAGAAATGTAGACCTGACAGTGGAAAGAAATGTGAATGTGTGAAGGATATAAGTGGTAGATTATTAACCCATAGAATTGAAGGAAGGACCAGATGGAAATAATATTTTGAAAGTCTGATGAATGGGAATAGAGAATAAGGGCCAGATGGAAAGAATATATTGAAAGTCTGATGAATGGGAATAGAGAGAGCTGTAAACTTGATTGGTTTTGGAGGTGTGGAGAGAGGGAATGTAGTGTAGGGAATGAGAAAGCAGCGGTGTTGATGAGATGTATGGAGAGATGATTAAGTGTAGTGGAGAGATTGGAATGAAGTGCGTGTTGGAGATATGTATGATTAAGTGTAGTGGAGAGAGTAGAATGACTTGCTTGTTGGAGATAAGTAAGAAGGCATGGATGAGTGAAACTGTGCCAGGAGAGTGAAAAAAAGCTGTGATTGTACCTCAGTACAAGAATAAAGGTGAGCAAAGTGATTGCAAGAATTTTCGTGGCATATACAGGGTGTAACGTGATGTATGACAAAAACTTACACCAATGATCTATCATGTAATTCTGAGTACTGTATATTTTGTTCTATAAACATATACTCTTTGTGACCCCAGTTCAGTACTCAGCATTAGGCTGTTTGAGTGTAAATGTTTCGTGGGTTCCAGGTGTCATCGGGTGGGAGCTTTGCAGGGCGACGGGAGACGAGTATTATTAGCTTATTCTGTGCTGCACGTGAAAATCCCATATCCTATCAGTACAAACGAGTTTGAAGAAGAAACTTTATGTAGTCTTTTGATTCTTTAACATAAAGTCATGCACTCCTGCAATTCTTTTGCACAAATCAACTGTAATTAAGGATTAAATTCAAATTTTATGGATTGCAAGGGAGTACGGAGGGAGGAGAGGCTGGTGTATTGTGCCAGTTATGTAATGTTTGGTTTGTGGGCTATTGCTACCAGCATTATCATAACACCCACAGCTCATTTAATCGTTTCGTTTCGTTTTTGAAGGCTCCAACATGCTTGCATGCGTCGGCCTTGGTCACCTAATGGCAGCTCTCCACGCTGCTCGATCCCTGGCAGCCTCCCTGTTCAGTCCCTTAACCCTTAAGTCACACTTAATGACCTCGTCCCGTGTCTTTCTCGGTCTGCCCCTCCCAACCCCTCCCCCAGTATCAACACCTCTCACCCTCTGTACCCAATTATCACCCCCCATCCTCTCCACATGTCCAAACCACCTCAGCCTACATCTCCTCATCACAACACCAATACACTCCAGTCCCATCCTACCTCTCAACTCTTCCATCGTAAACCCAGCCTCCCCAGGCCTTGCACGCAGGGACGCACTGCACATCCACCTAATCATTGTCATTTCTGTACATTTAAACCTGCGAATATCCTCTTCCTTTACTGCCCAGGTCTCACTACCAAACAGCATCACACTCCTAACACATGCTGCATACAAAGACCCCTTAGCACGTAAGGAGAATCCTCTCAATGTCAGGAGAGGCAACAGCTCCCTGAACTTCTTCCAACCACTTCTCACCCTAGCAACCGAGCTAACTCCAGCCCCACCTCCGGCACATAACATGTCTCCCAAATAACGAAACTCCTCCACACACTCAAGAGACTCACCTGCAAGTTCAACCCTCTCACGCCTAACAATCTCCACCTGCTCTCTCCGACATGCCGCACACATGAAATCAGCATCATCTCGCAGTCTACCTCTAATACCACTACATCTCTTGTGCACCCACTTATCACAAACACTACACAAGATGGAATGACTTCCCACACCCTTGTGGCAAACTGCAAATGGCCACTCTCCCTCTCCTCTGATTGTACCACCACCAACCCTAGATATCATCACTTTTGTTTTATTTGCATTTACCCTTAAGCCCTTGTACCCCATACCATCTCTCCACTTCTTATATCTTTCCTCTGCCTCCTTTTCATTCTCCGCAATCAACACCAAATCATCAGCATACAACATCTCCCATGGGAGTCCATCTCTGAAGTCACGTGAGAGGGCTTCAAGCACCATGATAAACAACAAGGGACTCAAAACTGACCCCTGATGCACACCAACATTCACGGAAAACTCATCACTCAAAGCTCCATTCACTCTTACCTGGGTGCGAGCACTCATGTACTGCCGGCTCAAGGAGTCTTGTTACCCCCTGCTAGTCCTCTCCTAGTCATGTGGCAACGCCGTGCTGCTCTTGTGCATAGGAGGCAGAGAGCAGAGATGTTTCGTCTTATATATGAACCAGTAAATCGACATATTAACATTCACTTAGATGACCCTCAGAGGACATAATAAAGACTCGTTATGAGGGTAATTGTTAATACGTGCAGTATATAGTGCTTCTGAAGAAGAAAGTAGTAGGGGTTGGGGGGCTGACGTAAAGAGAGGTTGAGAGGGGAGGGGGAAAAACTATGAGATGGGGGGAGGTGGTGAAGCACTGAAGCAGCGTGAGTGTGAGTTGAAGGGAAAGGGGGGGGAGGGCGCGAGATGATATGAGGGTGATCGACATCTCAACTGAGCTTTTATCACGAGTCTCATAATCCATGTTAGTCGCAATCACACCTCGCACACCATCCATATCAGTCGCACTCACACTTAGCACACCGCAACATCTTAAAGATGAACCATCAACTGGAGAAACTGGTGCTATGGGGGAAAATAGTTGCGCTGAGAGCAGCTGGCCATTCTATAGCAAGCATCACAAGAGAGCTTGGAATATCGAAACCGACAGTGAGACAAAACATCGTCCAGGTGGCAAGAAGTGGGCACACCAGCATCAATGTTTGGGGCTGGATACACGCATACGGTTTGGGTGAGCTGACAGAGATTGATGGGAGGTTCAACTCGACAAAGTATCGGGAGATACTGGAAGAAGTAATTATACCCTCCGTTCGAGCCTACGCAGTCCCAGAACTTG
This sequence comes from Birgus latro, assembly GCA_018397915.1. NCBI lineage: Eukaryota > Metazoa > Arthropoda > Malacostraca > Decapoda > Coenobitidae > Birgus > Birgus latro. The sequence goes on from JAGKTI010001766.1 coordinate 53,497, forward strand.
AGCCCATCATATTCATGCAGGTATGAATTATATTGTAGGTCTTTAATGTCTTCAGGTATAATTTGTTAATTATTATTACCCTCTATGGTTGTAACAACAGAATTCTAATGCTACCGATATCGGTATTAAATAAGTCACGGTCATATCTGATGAAATATACATATTCCTTTACATAAAAAACAAGTTAAGTTGCCAGATCCATTAAATGATACCTTATTCATACATAATAAATATTCACATACACAATATTTTTGATATGGCTGCACACCTTGAAATAGATAAAATTACAAATCAGAGTAGGCGGGGAAGAAGGAAGGGGAATGAGTGTTTCAAGGCCGAGCACCGACTTTACCCTTGTAACAGAAGCTATGAAGATACAAAACGACAGTGTGGCGAGAATATGAAAGGCAAAGTATACCAATTGACTGTTTGAGTAAACCTCCTTATTAATTATATAGTATTAATACCGTATTACACTTTTGATGCAGGATAAACTCCCCCATTCACACTGCTCTTATCGTGAAACGATGGTTCAGTGAGCGTCCGGACATTCAACTACTTGAGAGGCTGAGCAAAGGCTCCGACCTCAATCCCATCGAAAATGTATGGGGACACATTGTAAATTTGTGGGAGCCTGAAGAAGCAAGAACACCACAGCGACTTCTCCAACGTACTAAGGATATGTGGGAGCGATACCGCAGACTTCGGCAAGACGATGTTTATAAGACAGTGGCCTCTCTCCCCAGAAGGTTACATGAGGTGATTGTTAAGGAAGGTGGCTGGACGAAGTATTGAGGCAATGAGCGCTACATCATTACTGTCCCTGCCCGTCCTTCCACTTCACAAGCGATGCCCCTATACTTACTGTAACCTTGACGTCTCCGTAAGACTTCTGCCTGGAACTTGACCGTTTCATAAGTCTATATTTATATTATTGAGGATATTGGTGGTGGTAATAAATACTGCACATAAAAAGGCTTTACTAATCCTAAATTATTTGGATCTTTAGTGTATACTGAAAATCTTAACATAGAGACGATACATAAAAATGTAAACTAGTAATATTGCTTATGAACTTATTAATGATGCTTGTTGCAAACACAGTGTAATTTTTATAAGTTTACATAAATTATCTTGGATTATCCTGTAGTGCAAGTAATCGCACATCAAAAGCTAAATGAGTGATTGACGACCATAATCTTATCTATATTAGGACTGAGTATCACTATGCGAGGTATGCCTGTTGATAAACTGCAGTGAGAGGTATTCTTTGAGAGATGTCATGAAGGTGATAAACCAATACTGTATATTGCAGTTGCGCACACTACTCTCAGCATGTCTTACCTTGTATCATCTTTCACTACTACCGTCCTCTTCCTCCCTTCCTGTGAATTCACCCACCACTATCCCCCTCCCCTCCTTCCCCTCACCCCTTTCTTCTTTATCAATCCCATAAACCTGATTTCCTCGTATAAAATAGGCCTTGTGTTCCAAAATGATCGTCATTCCCATACTTCATGATGTGATTACATCTTGCATGTATAGCATTGCTTTGTGCACAACGTGTCAAAAGGATATAAAATATCAAGCTTAAGATATTGCCCTGAGTAAAAACAGAACATTACAACTATCGACCTGCAGAGATACGAACTCTGGACACAGTAAAAACTATGACCTAATCTAGGGCCTGTATGTCTTCCCTTACTCGCCTCCCTCCCTTCGACTCACACACATGCTACTTAAGTTCTCCACCACCTCCCTCTTTCTCAGTGTTCCCCCTCCCCCCCTCACCTCTCACCCTCTATTTGCGTCCGCCCCTCAACTCCTACTACATTCGTCTTAACAAGCAGTATATACTGCACGTATTAACACTTACCCTCATGGTGGATCTTTATTAAGTCCTCTAATGGTCATCTAAGTGCATGTTAATATGTCGATTTACTGCTTCAAATATAAGACAAAACATCTCTGCTCTCTGCCTCCTACGCACACGAGCAGCGCGGCGTTGCCACATGACTGGGAGAGGAATAGCCGGGGGTAACAAGACTCCTTGAGGCGGCTGTACATGGCCATAACCACCCTAACCAGCCATTCTTCCAAACCTAGCTTTCTCATTGCCCACTTCACCACCTCTCTAGGGACTCTGTCAAAGGCCTTTTCCAAGTCAACAAAAACAAAATACAATTCCCTTTTCTTTCCAATATATTTTTCCTGAAGCTGTAGAACAATGAATATGGCATCAGTGGTCCCCCTGCCTGGCATAAACCCAAACTGCATCTCATCGATATTCACTCTTTCTCTAATCATACCTTCTAGAACTCTCTCCATTACTTTCATTATCTGATCTAAGAGCTTTATACCTCTGTAATTTCCCCTTTCCAGGGCATCACCCTTTCCTTTGTACACATTTACAATTACACTCCTCAGCCAATCATGTGGGACAACACACTCATATATAATCCTATTTATCAGGTCAGTGACTAACCTCACCCCAGTATCTCCTGAGGCCTTCAACATTTCGGCAGTCAACCCAGACACACCTGCCGCCTTCCCCACCCACATCCTGCCTATTGCCTGACTCACAGTAGCAGCGTCAATCAAAGGCCAAGGGCCAAACACTGGATCAGCTGGCTTGAAACCTTCTCTATCCCAGTCAAATTCCTCATTCAACAACCGGCTATAATGCTCTCTCCATGCATCTTTAATATCCTCACTGTTCACCACTACCCTTCCATCATCATTCTTCACACACTGCTCACCTACAATGTCCCGATTATCCCTCTTCACCTGATTTGCCACCCTAAAAATCATATTTTTCCTTTCTCCATGATTTAGATTATCAAGTAAAAGTCTCTGTGACTCAGACTTCGCCCTGTATACCTCTCTTCTAGCCCTGCGCTTGGCAGCCAAGTACTCCTCCCTGTTACCACC
>JAGKTI010001766.1:61299-77335 GCA_018397915.1 Birgus latro
CCCCCCCCTGGGGACTCCGAGGCATGATTTTTGTATGCCATTTTGAAGATAATTTTGAAAAGGAAGTGTAGTGTGTAGCGTGTATGTAGTTTGGTGTTGACAGTTAGAGAAACTTGTATTGGAGAGTATGCTGGTCTACTCTCTGTGTAACTGAGACACTGAAAAAGTTCAGCAAAGGAGGATGGTCAGGAACAAGTCCTGAGGGCTGATGAAACGGGAGCTCCAGCTCTCCCTGTCATCAGCTTTCTATCCTCCTTGGGAGTACTGCCCTGCTCGACTGGTGCTACAGTGTAGATGGTAAGCTGCTAGGTGCCGTTGAGAGCTTTGATGATGGTAATGAAACATGTGTAAGGGTAAACGTGCATGTAACTGAATGGTTTATGATCTTTGATGGAGTGCGACAAGGTTGTGTGATGTCCCCATGGCTGTTCAGTATATATATGGATGAGGTGATGGGAGAAGTATATGGGAGAGAGAGATGGTGTTGGTAATGAATAATGATGGATGGACTATCTCAAATTTGATGTCTGCTGATGATGCATTACTGCATGCAAATAGCAGACAAGAGCTTGTTAGACTAGTGCAGAGTTTTGTAGATGTCTGTGAGCATTGCGCCTTGAGAGTAAATGCAGAAAAGAGTTAAGTGATGGTTATTGAGAGAGAAGGTGACTCCCAGTGTGATGTTACAGTGAATGGAGAGAGATTGGAATTGGTGAGGAAGTTCAAATACCTGGGTACAATGATAAAAAATGTGCAAAAGGAGTGGAAAGTAGAGTGACACAAGGAAGGAAAGTAGCTGATGCTTTGAAGGCCTTGATAAGAACTGAAGGCTTGAGTGTTGCAGCTGCACAAGGTGTACGTGAAGGAGTGTTAGTGCCAGCTTTAACATACAGGTGTGAGACTATGGTGTGGCATGAAAATGAAGTCAAGAGTAAGATCAGTGGAGATGGGACTGTTGAGGAATGTATGTGGAGTATAGAGAGTGGATGGGATACAGAATAATGTGATTCGTGAAAGATGGGGAATGAGGAAGTCCGTGGACACCAGAATTGAAGAGTGTACTAAGATGGTGTGGTCATATGTAGAGAATGGATAACAGTAGAGTGGTGAAAAGGTGTACCTGAGCAGATCTGAAGGAGAGAGGAGGTGAGGTGGGACAAGAAAAAGGTGAATGATTGTGTGAGGAAGAGAGGTATGGAAGCTGGTGAGTCTATGGGACTGACAAGAGATCGAGCTGGCTGGATGAATTTTATGTGAAGAAGCCTGTGACCAGGGATTTGACACCAGTTTTTAACGTGACAGTGTTTGGATTGACTCTGTCAGATAGGTGTATGTGAAGCTACAGTACGTGGTGGAAACCTTTTGGCCTATTGGTTGGAGCCGGGATTCCGTGGGATTGATTGATGAGTGACTGGAAGTGTGGCCCATTGAACTGGGCAAATTTTGGCTATCTGGATGCTGCTACTCCTCACCCCCCTAAGGGTGGGAAAGGAGGTCTGGATGGTGATGATGATGATGACGGAGATATTGATATCTGTATTACCTGTACTGTGTTGATGGGGGGTAAAGTAACCATATAACCATTTTGGGTGGTAGTATTATAAACTGTGGACACTTGGTGGTTTATTGGGATATGACAGATAGTGATTTACTCTGGAATGGTAGATGGGGTTTATTACACACAGAATGCCGCTCAGAAAAAGCAGGTGGTCATTTGTTTTACATGTCTGGACCAAGTAACTCAGTCCCAGGTTTATGCACTCCTGAAGGGTCAGCAGAGGATTGGATGGTAGGTAGATAGATTTAGCTTTTTTATCATTAACAAGTTTTAGCATTTAAGATCGTTTGTTAGCTATATCTCTACAGATCTTTAAGCTTATGAAGTTTTTAATGCCTTTTGAGATCAAATTTAGTGACCGCTGTGAGTCTGTTATTGGCAGCTCTACAGGCAGTTATCCTTATAAGTCATGAAAGTGCTCCAAAATATCACCACGTTTTTCCATACAGTAGTTGCAGCAGCAGTAGTAGTAGTAGTTGCAATCTCAGGCTCATCTGAACATGAATTTGGTGCACTACAGGCTAAAGTTGCTCTCCTGCACAACACTGTTCTCCATTGGGGGAACCTGAAAGGAGATGAGGGACATTTGTATAACCGTGCGGTGGATTTCCTATCATAGTGATGCCATCACATGAAGGTGCCCCTCTCCAGCACCTTTCCATACATTTATCACAGTACTATAAACTGAGGGAACACAGGCAGATCAGCGTGATAGGTACTGTCGCAGTGGAACTTAAATCTTCTCAGTCCATTGATGGAATTTATTGCTGTATTCTTGTTACTTCCAGATGAGTTTAAGCAACTTTGGGAAGCCGTCTCACACTGAAGGGGTTAATGAAGGCTATAACATATTAAACTCATGCTGTCAAGAAAATCTCTTATAATCTGATTTGTCATCTAGAGGAAATGAAATAATCTTGCTACCTGTACTGTAGTTGATAGTACAGTTTATTCAACTTAGGATGGTTGTCAAAATGAAGAGGTAACTCATGCTGTTCAAAATATCCTTTCATATTCTAAGTAAAGTTGTCTGGGAAAAGCAAGAATAGAATAAAAAAGCCATCTTTGAGCTGAAAGGATGAATAGACATACTGTGAATGATTTACTGTGAACTTCTTTGAAATAAAGAATGTCAGGAAAGGGAACTTATGTAGCAGTAGTAGTAGTAGTAATACCAGGCTTATCTGGAGGCTGAATTTGCTCCCCTTCTGCAATCCACCATCATCCGTTTGAGGGGATGGGGAGGGAGTTGAGAGGCATTTGTATAACTGGTCAGTGGAGTGGCTTTGTTTGGTTAGTTCCACCACATGAAGACATCTCTCTTCAGCACCTGAAGGGGATGCATGATAATTATTTTAATCTTAGTGACTTTTTTTTCCCCAGAGGCTGTTAGGAGCTTATGAGTGGCATTTTGACCTGGAGGAGTTAGATTTTGCTTTAATTAACCCCTTCCTTCCTTATTGGAGATGGTGCTGGAGAGGGACACCTTCATGTGATGGCACTGATATAGCTAGGCAGCTCCACTGCCTGGTTATACAAACATCCCTCAGCTCCCTTCTGATCTCCCCAAACGAGGATGGTACACTGCAAGATGAGGGCAACTTCAGCCTGCATTCCACCAGGGTCATGTTTCAGATGAACCTGGGGTTATAGTGCTACTACTACTACTACTTTCTAAGAGTTACCTCTCAAAGTTGATTCAGATCACCTGGTGTAGGAAAAATGAAGTAAGAAATACATTCATACAATGAAGAGATTAACAGGCACTTGTTTGTAATTACTGCATGCCTCATAGCCACAAAGCATATAAAAAAGGGCAATTAGACTCTCTCTCTCTCTCTCGACCCACTAGACAAACGTATTCTTTAGGAGAGACTTTTCAAATTGGAATAGTGTTATGTGTAGCTTTCAGTAATCTGTTCACTGCTATGGGGTTTCCTAAACTGACTAAAATCATCTGTAGGCAGCATGAAGAAAGTTTAAAATGTCATCTTACTAAAATGAATAATCACTTTCATCAATTGATTTATTTTTATTATAATTAAGCTACAACCAGATTATTTTATTTAATAGTTTTGTGTATTAGATGACATTGGATGTCCCTTTAGAATTGGCTCACAGCACATAATACACATAATCGAACACTACACAGTACATGCCACACTAAGACAAAGACACAACATCACTAGTGTTAGCAAACCATGGGATGAATTCACTGGGCAGTTACTTACCAGTGGTTGACAGGTCTTCTTGGCCAGACAGACTGGAGTTAAGCAACAGCCACTACAAAAATTCATTAGTAGTGAAGGGATTAACTAAGGCTGTATCCAACCTCTCCTGTTGGAAAAATCGTGCCTAAGCTGAAAAAAATTGTGTGATGGTAGCAGAAGTAAACAAAAACACATCACCAGAATAATCTGAATATGATGGTATGATTATTATTTTGTTTTTTCTACCATTTGATAATTGTATTATACTTTGGTGAGGCCATTTGTTGTGAAGGGGTTAGAGTAATAGCTGTAGTAGTTGTAGCCCCAGGTTCATCTGAAATGTGAACCCAGTGGACTGCAGGCTGAAGCTGCCCCCCCCCCCCCTACAATCCACCATCCTCCTTTTAGGGGATAGAGAAGTAGATGATGGATGTTTGTTTAATGAGACAGCTGAGCTGCCCAGTTATGTCAGTTCCACCACATGAAGGCATCCCTCTCCAGCACCATTGGGGTTCTTATCTGAAAGTACCAAAAATGAAATGGAAAATATGTCTTTGAACTGAAAGGTTGACCCAGTCACTACTAGACATCATTTCTAAGTTGAGTAAAATCATGTGGTGAAAGCAAACAGTAAAATATTATAAATACAGCATGTCATTAGATTGAATGGATTAAACCAGGTGAATGTACTGATATTCTGGCCACTATTGACAGCCGTGGCTGGACAACAAACACACAGTGTTTGGCAGAGTGACGCGTGGGATGGAGGTGGTCCAGAATATCTCCAATGTCAAGTGTAACCCCAAGACAGACAAACCATATGATGATATCACCATTATTTCTATTTCAGTCAAGTGAATGTTATCAGGTAGGTGCCATGTACCATGTTGTTTATAGTGTTTATGTATTTTTTCCCATCTCAGTCGTGAATATTATCAGGGAAGTGTGATCTAGAGTTTTAGTGATGTTATTTATTATTTTTATTTCTATCTCAGTCAGGTGAATATTTTCAGGTAAGTTCAGTTTAATTTTTTATTTATGGTACAGTACAGTTCCAGTGGGAAGCTCGGGGAGTTTACCTTTCCAGTTTCAAGTTTTCCTAGATATATGACATATGCAATCTGGCCTAAGGCCTAAGGCTCTAAAAGAAAATAAATAGCTAACCTGTTGAGCTAGGACACTGATCCCCCTCAAAGTAATCCCCTTTGGACTTGACATGCATAGCCCAGGGTTCTTCCTGCTGCCTAAAACATTTTTCAGAGTTGGTTTTCGGTATCTCCTGCAGGTACTTCTTTGCATTTGTCATGATCTTGTCTCTTATCTCAAATCAGGGACCCTTCAGTGGAGTTTTGAGCTTGGAGAATAACCAAAAGTAACACAGAGCCATGTCAGGTGAGTAGAGTTCCTACCGGACCTGCGGGCTGTTGTGCTTGGCCAAAAATTCCTGAATCAGCTGAGAAGAGTGTGTGGCATCCAACTTGCCACTTTCCATAGGTCTGGTCTCTCCCTCTGAACTGTGTCACGAATGTGATGGATAACTTCGAGGTAGTAATGCTTGTTGACAGTCTGACCTTCTGGTGTTTATTTGTGATGCACAGCACCATGGTAGTAAAAAAAAAATGACAACATGCGAGTGCATTTCACCTTGCTACAGACCTGTCATGCTTTTTTTTGGCCAAAACAAACCTGCATGCTTCCACAGGGACGAATGTGCTATGGTTTCCGGGTTGTACCTGTACACTCAAGTCTCACCTCCAGTGATAAAAGTCTTCAGAAATTCTGCATCACAATTTGCACACTCCAACATGTCTTGAGCAATGTTCGTCCGAGAGAAAAGATCATGACGCATGCGATGAAGCACCTGCAGAAGATACTGAAAACCAGCTTTGACAAATTTCAGGCAGTAGAAAGAATGCTCATCCACATGTGTCAAGTCAGAAGGGGCCTACTCTTAGGAAGATTAGTGTCCTAGGTCAACATGTTAGCTATTTATTTTTTTTAGAGCCTATATTTGGATTCTTTCTGAACCGACTCATACTTTTATATACAGGCTATATCATAGCAGTATGTACAGTACTCACCACTCATATCCATTTGAAACATTACCTCCTCTTAAACACGTGCCATTGATGTAGCACATGTGATTGCAGTGTCTTGCAGTATTGCAATATGCACACAGTAAGTCCCTTTTGTTAAATACTGTTCATTAAAAAACTTGGCAAAATAAACTAAAGAAATCAATCTTGAGCATTTATTGGTGACTGATGATGTTGAAAGAATTGTTGTACAGTAGAATTATCACAACTCTCTCGCTCACTCATCAGCTATGTATATGGCCGAAGGCCACCTATTTTTTTTCTCACCTGACTGCCTTCACTTCACCCCTTACACACCATCAGCTGTTTTGCAGATACCGTAATAAAATAAATATATTGAAATTGCAAGCCCAGTAATTTTGTCCAAGAAAACAAACCTTCACTTTTTGTACCTTGTTTTGCGGCATATAAGATGCCACGGTGTGAAGGACGCATCCTAATTCTGGAAGGGCAGTTCTGAGAAAAAAAAAGGGTTGTTTCAACCAAGACTACAGAAAGGTTGCTTGGTATGAGTTAGTTTTAACTCAGATACACACTCACCTTTCAGAATCTCATTTCACAGTTCTCTTCAACCTCTACCTTTCTCAAGATCTTTGCATCATCAGCAAACAGACTTGCATAACTGTTCACTCCATCTACCATATCATTTATGTAAATCAGGAACATTACTGGTGCCAACACCGAGCCCTGTGGGACACCACTTGTTACTTCCCTCCTTCCAGATGTCCTGTCCTTTATTACTGTCCTCATTTGTCTGTCACTCAAAAAGTCTTTCATCCATTCCAGGAGGCTTCCCTTCAGTCCTCCGATATGCTCTAATTTCCATATTAGTCTCATATGGGGTACCTTGTCGAAGGCCTTCTCCAGATCTAAATAGTGTACACACAATCCATCCAACCGTCTCTCTCCTGTGGCACGTCAATCGCTCTTGAGTAAAAGCTCAACAAGTTGGAAACACATGACCTTCCACTTCTGAATCGAAACTGACTTTCAGTCAAAATATTCATCTCTTCCAGATATTTTATCCATCTGTCTTTCAGGATTCTCTCACACAATTTTGTGACCATGCTGGTTAGGAACACTGGTCTATAATTCAGGGGTTCTTCCTTGTTTCCTCCCTTATAAATTGGTACAACATTTGCCCTCTTCCATTCCCGAGGCACTTTCCCCTCTTCCAGAGAACACACAATAAAATTGTGAATCTTATCCACCAGTTATTCTCTGCATTCCTTCAGTACCCAATTAGAAATTCCATCCGGTCCTGGGGCTTTCCTTACATCTTGAGTTTCCGGTAATTTATACATTTCCTGCACTTCCACTTTTATATCTTTTATCACTACATTTCTAATCACTCCCTCCCCCTTCACAAACTCCCTTTCCTTAGTGAAAACCGATTCGAAACATTTGTTCATTATTTCAGCTTGCATTACCACATCCTTGTAGACCTCTCCTTATGCTTTCAGTTTGGTGATTCCATCTTTCTGTTTCAATTTGCCATTGACAAATCTATAAAAATTTGGGTTCATTCTTACATTTGTCAATTATACCTTTTTCAAAGTTCCTTTCTTTCTCTCTATTTATTCTTGTACATTCATTTCTAGTTCTTTTATATTCTTCCTTTGTTCTGTTATTACCTCTCTTTCTCCATTTGTTCCATGCCATTTCCCTTTCTTTTTTCGCTATCATACACCTTCTATTGCACCACTCCTTTTTCCTGTTTTCTTTCCCACTTAATCTTAGCACATATTTTTCCACTGCCAAATTGTAGAGGTCTAGAAAAGATATCCCACTTCCTCTGTATCTCTCTTGTTTCTCTGAATTTTCTCCAATCCGCACATTCGAAAAATTTTCTCAATTCTGCAAAGTTTGCTTTCCCAAAGTTGTATCTTCCTTGCCTATAAAGCTAGTCTCTTGGTACCACGTTCCCTATTATCATCTGGAACTCAGTGGCCACATGATCACATTTTCCTGTTGGACACAGATATTTTAAAGACTCAGTTACATCAGGTTATTTGGTTAGTAGCAGATCTAATCTTGCTAGTGTGTCATCACCTCGGAAACATGTCTCTTCTTTGACCCACTGTGTCATTACATTATCCATTGCTATATTTAACAATTTAGTGCCCCACGAATCTTCACTGCCTCCTGAGTCCCATTCCTCCCAGTTCACCTCTTTAGAGTTAAAGTCACCCATTAGGATTATATTGTTGCTTTTCTCAGTCACTTTCTGTAGATAACTAACCATGTCTGACAACACCAGCAAACTCTACAAAACACTAAACAGCATCACACTCTCCAACAGCAACACTACACAATCACACTCTGCCATCACAACAACAGACATCATTCCATTCTTTCAAACAGACAACAAGCAAACACTCTCATCAACCACTTTTCACGTGTCAGCCATCTAAACCCTCATCGTGACGACCGACGTATCATCCGACGTAAGAGACAGTTCCCCACAGACCCAGACTTCACACCTTTCACTTACAACCAGACGAAGCACATCATCAGCAACCTCAAGCACTCATCTGCCTGTGGACCAGACAACATAAGCAACATACACCTTAAACACATTAGACCACAAGACATACAAGCACTCACCAGCATATCAAACTACAGCTACTCACACAACATAATACCCAACATCTGGAAGCATGGCATTATCATCACCATCCCCAAACCCAACAAAGACCCCACATTACCTTCCTCACACTGCCCTATCACACTCCTCTGCACCCCCTCCAAAGTCACTGAAAGGCTGGTACTACAACTAGTTACACCTCACACCCCCCTAGCCCCATCACAACATGGTTTTAGGTCACTACACTCCACAAACACTCCTCTTACAGACCTCACACAGAGAGTTTTTGATGGCATGAATTCAGCTAGGCCACCACATAGAACACTCCTTGTCACACTAGACATTAGTAAAGCTTTTGATTCCATTCCCCGCCACAACCTCACAAACAAAATATTCAACACAAACATGCACAATAACCCAAAAAGATGGCTAGCAAACTACTTGGCAGGGAGATATGCACATGTAACTTTTGCTGGTCAGTCCTCGAACATCAGAAACTTCACAAATGGTGTCCCCCAAGGATCTGTCTTGTCTCCTACACTCTTCAAGCTATACATGCCTGACATACCCACACCTCACACACAACAAATACACATAGCTTTCTATGCAGACGACATAACACTTACATGCACACACCAAAACACAAACACAGCCACACAAATTCTCCAACCTTACCTCAACACACTACATGAATGGTTCACCACAAACAGACTCAAAATAGCCCCAGCCAAATCTACAGTGACCCTTCTCACAAACTGGACAGCAGAACACAGTCACATTCCACACCTCACCATAGACAACAGTCTCCTACCACACACACACACACACAAAATCCTTGGTGTAACATACAATACATCAATGTCATTTAAACAACACATCACAAACATCAAAAATAAATTAACACCTAGACTCAATGCCTTGAAGTCACTTGCCCATACAACATTTGGACACAACAAAGAAACCACCACCACAGTATACAAACAATATATATGTTCAGTGATGAATTATGCAAGCCCTGCTTGGGCTCCTAACCTCACTAAAACACACTACAACACTCTTCAGACTATACAAAACAAGGCCCTAAAAATAATCACAGGCTGCACAGCTACTTCATCTGCAGACCACCTACACCAAGAAACCAAAGTCCTCAAAGTCAAGGATCATCTAGACATGAGAGGCACCCAAATTCTTGCTTCAGCCTCCACAAACCCACAACATCCACTACACTACATAGCAGCACATCCACACACACACCAAGGAACATCAAAACAACACCCAGCACACGATATCATACACAAATACTATCATCTATTCCCCCTTGCCCGCCTCAGACCAGCTTCCAGAAGCATATTCATACTCAAATCACTCGCCGTTCCATTCAGTCACTCAAAGACAACACACAGCTGCATGCACGGCCTCCTGATATCCATCCTTCTGAATCCTGTCTCCCCTGTGAGGACAGGGTCCACCTGGGCAGGCTGAGATGTGGGCATCATCCAGCCCTCTTGAGTTATCAGAAGAGGCTGGATGACTCCGTCGCTGACGCCTGTCCAGGATGTAACACAGCACTCCACACTATTAAGCACATTATGGAAGACTGCATTCCACACAATCACCTACGCCAACAACACAACATACACTCCTTGAGAGCTCTGTGGGAAAGCCCAGTCTCGGCCATGGCCTTCCTTAGGGACTCAGGGCTGTTTGGCCAGTCTGCTTAGGGAACAACTACTACTACTACTACTACTACATCTCCTGGTATTCATCGTCATTCCCTGCTCTTGTCTTAGGGGGAACATATACCACTGCCATATCTCTCTTACCATTCTCCCCAGTTTCTAATTTCATATTTATCACTTCGGCCCTACCCTCTCCCATTTCCACAGTATCTACATTTATGTTGTCCTTCACTGCTATCATCACTCCTCCTCCAGTTTTTTCCTTTCTGTCTCTTCTCCATAATTTGTATTTCCCATCTCCCATATGAATATCAATACCTTCTTTCAAAATAGTCTCTACAATGCACATAACATCAGGTTCGTGTACCCTCAAAAAAATCATTGATTTCTAACCTTGCCAATATTAATCCATCGGTGTTTGTGTAAACCACTTTTAAAGTTTTTTCATTGTTTTTTATACTCTCTTTTCTCCTTCCCTTCATCGGTACCACTTTCTCAATTTCTGATCCATAACTCTCCAGTAGAACACTGTCTTCTCTTCCTTCATTCTCTGTTCGTTTTTTACCTTTGCTTCCTTTACTAACTCCTTTAATTTAGCTCTTTCTTCTTCATTTGCATCCCTTCTTATCCAAACATTTTTAAACCCCTCTTTATCTGACAGTTTCCATGTACTATTGATTATTTCATTCACCATTACCTGGGACTTAAACTTTACCTTCAATGGCCTTGGCCCTCCTTCCTCATATTTTCTTAACCTAAACACTTTTTCAATCTCTTCTTGAGCTTCATTGTTGCCCTCCATAATCACTGGTATTATCTCTTTAACCTTGCTCAATTCATCTCTTTCTCTTTCGGATCTTACTGTCATTCGTTTTTCTTTAACTCCTGTAATTAAAATGCATTTTTTCTTGTCTGCTATTTCCCTGACCAAAGATTCTCTACTTCTCAGTACTCTAACCACTTCCTTCTCCACTTTTTCCTTGCTTTGTTATTGTATAATCTCCTTCAGATTTACATTTCCTTCCTCCCGAATTTTCTTCCACCCCTTATGTTGCTCCTTGATTTCTTTAATATGCTTATCTTGCATCCTTGATTTTGATTTGTACTCATCTAGTTTGCTTTTCATTCTGTCCTTTTCTTCTTCCAACCTCTTATCCTCCCTCTTGAGCCGTTTTATTTCATTTGATGCAGGTTCATTACTCACCTTTAATTCTGTGACTTCTTTTTTTTGCTCAACACTACGTATGCAGACTTTTTCCAGTTTACTCTGTAGGACTTTGATCTCTCTCTCTTGCTCTAAGGTCCGTTCCTGCAACTCTCTAATTATTACCCATACCTTTTTTAACTCCTGGACATTCCTTTCTGCCATTTTCTCTACTCCTGCTACTCTCGTTTGGTTCAGCTTAGTACTTTCGTTACCGACTCGTACATCATCTTCAGAGAAGCCCACAAATTCCCCCTTGCCGCCAGATGTAAACAATCCTTCATCCCTCTGCGCCATGATGTAACCATATGGAAACTTTCATTTTCACTGTATCTTGTATTTTTATGGCCGAAACCTGCGGGTTTTTTTTAACTAATATCCGACGGGACCATCACTCACGCATCGATTCACATAATCACAATAGGATGATCTCCTTTGCACCGCTGATTCAGTGATTATTTCCCCTCGATCCAGGAGCAGCTCCGTCTCCCTCGGCGACCCGTGCGTATTTACCTAATTGTGATATACAGGAATAAAGGCTGAATATAAAAGGGAAGTGGAGGAGCGATTGGGTAAATATAGATTGGAGCAGATGGAGGACATGGAAGTGTGTGCAAGGTATTCACAGAAGAAATCTGTGCAGCATGTGAGATGGTGTGTGGGTGAAGAGAAGACGAAAGGGGGTTCAGGGAACACCATGGTGGACTGAAGAGGTGAGAGAGGCTGTGGCACAAAAGAAGAAAGCATATAATGAGTGGATGAGGAACAGGGGCGACGAAGAAGCTGAGAGACGGACGAGAGAGTTATATATAGTGAGGAGGAGAGAGGTGAAAAGATTAGTAAGAGAGAGTAAGAAGAGAGTGGATGAGGAATTTGGAAGGAATTTGAGTGTAAAGTGGAGGGAATGTAAGAAAATGTTCTGGAAGGAGGTAAAGATAGCTAGACAGGGTGCCAACGAAGTCAGTGGGGGTGTGAAAGATAAAAATGGTAGATTACTAGTGGAGAAGGGAGAAAAGTAAACAGATGGAGAGAACACTTTAATGAACTGTTGAACATAGAGAATGAAAGTAATGCAAGTATAAGTGGCTGGGGAATGGCAGGGAGAAGGAGGGTTGTGAGAAGAGAGGAAGAGATCACCAGGATGGAAATGGTGAAAGCATTGAAGAAAGTTAAAATGGGGAAAGCCCCAGGAATTGATGGAGTGTGTGGTGAAATGCTAAAGCATGGGGGAGAGATAGTAATAGAATGGATGTGGAAGGTGTGCAGATTGGCTTGGGAGGAGGGTAGAGCCCCGGAGGATTGGAAGTCAGGTATAATTATTCCTCTGTACAAAGGAAAAGGGGAAAAAACAGTGTGTGGTAATCATAGGGGCATTTGCCTTCTCAGTGTAATAGGAAAAGTATATGGTAGGATACTTATTGACAGAGTTAGGGAAATTACTGAGGAATTAGTTGGAGAAGAACAAGGAGGTTTTAGGAAGGGAAGAGGTTGTGTAGACCAGATATTTATTCCTAGGTCCTTTGTGGAAAAGTTTCTAGAGAAGGGCAAGAAGTTGTATGCAGCCTTCATGGATCTGGAGAAAGCATATGACAGGATGGATAGACAAGGTTTGTGGAAGGTGCTAAGGCTGCAGTGCGTGTGGATGGCAAACTGAGTGAATCTTTCCATTTGAAGGTTGGATTGAAACAAGGATGTGTCATGTCTCCGTGGTTGTTCAATCTGTATATGGATGGGGTTATAAAAGAGATACAAGGTTGGGCAGTGGATGTTGGAGCGGCCCTAGTGAGAGAGGGCAGTGTCTGGAAACTCCCTGTACTGTTGTTTGCAGATGATACTGTGTTGTTGAGTGAAGACGAAGGAGAGCTGAAAGGCTTGGTAGATGAGTTTGGGAGGATGTGTAAGACACGGAATCTAAAGGTGAATTTAGGGAAGAGTAAAGTGATGGTCTTCGAGAGAAGTGAAGCCAGTGAATGTACAGTGAGATTGGATGGGAAGGATATGGAGAATGTGAGTGAATTTAAGTACTTGGGAAGTGTGATGAGTAAGGATGGAAGTCTGGAGGGTGAAGTGCTCAAAAGGGTGCAGCAGGGAAGGAAGGTTGTTGGTTCGTTGAAAGCAGTGATAAGAAACAGGGAGGTGAGCATGGAAGTGAAAAAGTTGTTACATGACAGTATTGTGATACCAACTCTGACATATGGAAGTGAAGCTTGGACCCTGTTGGAAGGACAGAAGTCAAGAGTGAGATCAGTGGAAATGAGTTATTTGAGACGAGCATGTGGAGTCACATGGAGAGACAGACTAACAAATGAGGAAGTGAAGGAGTGTTGTGGTGTGGTTGAGGACGTGATGGGAAGCATTAGGAGAAGCACGTTAAGGTGGTTTGGGCATGTGGAGAGGATGGAGAGTGAAAGACTGACGAGGAGAGTGTATGTGAGTGAGGTGGAGGGGGCAAGAGGGAGGGGGAGGCCTAGGATGAGATGGAGGGATGGAGTGGAGAGGTATATGAGAGAGGGGTGTGTGAGTTGGGAGCATGGTAGTGAAACGGCAGGGGACAGTGTGACATGGAGGCGATTTGTTTGTGGCCACCCCATGTGGGATTGAGGCGTCTGGCAATAGATAGATAGACAGACAGATAGAGCTACGCTCATGGGGTCCCGTCTCTGTTTCTCAATAAGTCAAATTTTGCCTTAAACTCGTTTAAGTTTTTAGAGTGGACGATCTCTTTGTCCAGGCTATTCCACAGGTCTATGCATCTATAAGGAAAACTATATTTCTTGATGTCCTTCAAGCAGCTTGGCTTCTTTAGTTTAATTCCGTGTCCCCTTGTTACCCTTTCATCCCACACAAACAGATTTTCTCTGTCAATTTTATCTACTCCTATCATGGTCCTGAACACTGCAATCATATTGCCCCTCTTTCTTCTTTCCTCTAAGGAAGGCAAATTCAGCCTTTCTAGCCTCTCTCTGTAAGACAAATCTGCCAGACTGGGGACCATCTTGGTTGCTGTTCTTTGTATTCTCTCAGTCTTGGTTATATCTTTCTTTTTGTGTGGGGACTACACTACCGCTGCATATTCTAACCTGGGACAGATCATGGCCACTTTCAATTTTTTCATCATCTCCTCATCCATGTAATGAAATACCACTCTTATATTGGTCAAGAGTTTATATATCTCTCTAACTATCTTATTTATGTGCTTTTCAGGTGACAAACTATCCTGGACCAGCACTCCCAAATCTTTCTCTTCTCTCGCTTTTCTAATTGGTTCATTACCCATTAAATAATTCAGTGATGGCCTCTTGGTACTTTTACCCATTTCCAATACAGTATTTTGCATTTTTTTGCATTGAATTTCATTTCCCACATCCGGCTCCAGTCATGTATCCTATCCAGATCCTCCTGTAGCATTTTACAGTTCTCTTCAACCTCTACCTTTCTCGAGATCTTTGCATCATCAGCAAACAGACTTGCGTAACTGTTCAGTCCATCTACCATATCATTTACGTAAATCAGGAACATTACTGATGCCAACACCGAGCCCTGTGGGACACCACTTGTTACTTCCTTCCATCCAGATGTCCTGTCCTTTATCACTGTCCTCATCTGTCTGTCACTCAAAAAGTCTCTCATCCATTCCAGGAGGCTTCCCTTCAGTCCTCCGATATGCTCTAATTTCCATATTAGTCTCTTGTGGGGTACCTTGTCGAAGGCCTTTTCCAGATCTAAATACACACAATCCACCCAACCGTCTCTCTCCTGTAGCACGTCAATCACTCTTGAGTAAAAGCTCAATAAGTTAGAAACACATGACCTCCCACTTCTGAATCGAAACTGACTTTCAGTCAGAATATTCATCCCCTCCAGATATTTTATTCATCTATCTTTCAGGATTCTCTCACACAATTTCGCGACCATGCTGGTTAGAGACACTGGTCTATAATCAGGGGTCCTTCCTTGTTTTTTTCCTTATAGATTGGTACCACATTTGCCCTTATCCATTCCCGAGGCACTATCCCCTCCTCCAGGGAACACACAATTAATCTGTGAATCTTATCCGCCAGTTGTTCTCTGCATTCCTTTAGTACCCAATTAGAGATTCCATCCAGTCCTGGGGCTTTCCTTACATCTTGAGTTTCCAGTAATTTATACACTTCCTGCACTTCCACTTTTATATCTTTTATCACTACTTTTCTAATCACTCCCTCCCCTTCCACAAACTCCCTTTCCTTAGTGAAAACAGATTGGAAACATTTGTTCATTATTTCACCTTGCATTACCGCATCCTTGTAGACCTCTCCTTCTATTTCTTTCTTGCTCTCGTGTTCCTGAACTTGATTCTCCTGAATTCTCTACTCTCTGGCTTCGGCTCTCCTGTCATTCTCTGACTAAATATACAGTAGGCGCGGAAAGTATTGACGCTTTTTTGCCGACGTCATTCTTTTTCACGTTAAGTTGAAGTAGGGTCAATACTACCCTCCCCTGTGATGCGAAATGAGCTGACGCTTTTTCAACGGGAGCTGGCAACCCTGCTTGATAGGTGTGGCACCACAGGAGCAGGCTCAGTAATGTTTGGGCAGCCACAGGAGGAGGATTGTCTCTGTGTGTGATGCACCACGAGGGCATGTTTTGACTCAAATAACACAGTTATTTGGTTACCTACCACATTCTCATCATGCCTAAAGTAACCACAAGCAAGGACAAA
>JAGKTI010001767.1:778-18813 GCA_018397915.1 Birgus latro
AATCCTTCCTCATGATGGCGAAGTACGTACAAATGAGGAAGAGGTATCTGAAATGAGAGGGGTGCATATTAGAGCGGATGAGAGTGTGTGTGTGTGTGTGTGTGTGTGTGTGTGTGTGTGTCAAAGTGCAAACATATAACACACAAAAGCAATTCTATAAACAGGAATTATCTATCTATCTGTTTATCTATCCATCAATCTATTTAGCATACCCTCCAAAATAGTATGTCAATGAACTCTCGTATTCTGAATTCTCGAAAACTTCCAGACTTCAGATGAGCGTAATATTATGCTAGAAATTAGCGGTTGTCATGAGCAATGGTGGAAGGCGGGAAAATGAGATGCAGACCCGAGATGAAAAAAAAAAAAATACTGAGGAAAAATAAAAAGGAACAGAGAGGGATAATGAGGGAGTTGAATTTAAAAAGAAAATGAAATATATTGATGACTTTTAACGTACTGAGCAAAGAAATATTATTGGAACAAGGTAAGTGATACAATACTGGAAGGACTTTAGCGACAGGTAATCTCAACACACACACACACACACACACACACACACACACACACACACACACAACATCGGTATAAACTCACACATTATTGCAACAAACTTCATTTTTTCTCTCTCAGTTATGATCAGAGAGGAAAAAGCAAGAACCTATAGATTTTTATATGTAACCTGTCCTGGTATTCAAATATCCTTTCCAAATCACAAAGTTACATCCAAGTCAGCTTAATAAATGAATAGCCACAAAAAAAAGAGAGATACAGAAAGAAAGAAAAGGCAAAAAATCCATAAACATAACGAGCGCTATGTATTTCAGGCACTGTACATTAAATCCACCTCTCTCTCCCTCTCTCTCTCTCTCCCTCTCCCTCTCTCTCTCTCCACAGGTACCCGCGGGAACCCCTTCAGTACGAGTCGTGGTCTCATCAACATGGCGGAGTGGCTCTACGCTTCTAGGCGAGGCGCTGGCTGCTCATCCGGGCGTCTTTTATCACTACGAACCACTGATGCCTCTCGGTCTACAGCAAGTCGGCACCTCACACCCAGACCAGGTATACCGTAAACCTTATCCTGTAAACCACTGTAAATCTAAATAATATAATCCCATTGTAAACTATTGTAAATCCAAATAATATAAACCCATTGTAAACACCAGGATCTCTCGTTTTATGTACCACTAATACTACTCGGTTTACAAGTCTGCACCTCACACACAAGGTATACCGTAAACTCTTAGTCTGTAAATCTTGCCCTGTGTACTGTAAACCTACGTACTGTAACCCTGTATTCCGTAAATCTCTGTATACCTTCTATTACTAAGAACCTTTTATGCTTCTCGGTCTGCAGGAAGTCGGCCCTACTTTCGTTCCTTCCTCCCTTTCTGTTCCACCTATCTATCTATCTACCAACAGGGCGCATCGGTGGAGCTACTGCGCGGTCTGCTGAGATGTAACTACCGCGCAGCTTACAACTACCTCAAATTCGCCTATGTCAACCACGATATGTTTGTGCGCAACCCCCGCCTCTGGGCCCTGTGCTCCGCCATGCCCCGAAGCAAGTGTTACTCAGCCGATACCTTAGGGCGGCTGTGCTCTGTGTTCCCCGTGCACGTGATGAAGATTGTACGTGCACGGTTGGAGGTGCTCTCCCCTCTACTGGCAGACCCACATGTGAGTCCCGTGCTCTGTTAGAAAGTGTTAGGATGTCGCTAAGCTTGGATCATCGCTAACTCACAAATCTTAAAAATGGCAAAAACTTAGTAATGAGCTGTGAAAATATAAATGCTGAACAGAAATAAACAGCGGGGTTAATAAACTGCCCAGTCTTATCTTGTGTGTTGCTGAGAAGTAGGAGATAGATAGATGAATATAGATAGATAGAGAGAGGACAGATAGCCAGACATACAGACACTCAGACACAGACAGATATAGATAAAGATATAAAGTTTTAGCCATAACAGTAGTTAATGTAATAGTTGCAACCCTATTTTCATCTGCACGTGATCCCGGTGGACTGCAGGCTGAAGTTGCCCTCTCCTGCAGCCCATCATTCACCTTTTGGCGGGAAGAAGAGGGAGAGGAGGAACGTATGTATAACCAGGCAATGGAGCCGTCTGTATGCAGTGGAGTCGCAAGGTTATATCAGTCCCACAACATTAAAGCGTCCCTCTCCAAGCCCTGTCTAGCTAAATCATCCGCTACATTGAAATATATCCCTAAATTCCTCTATTAAACCGCTAAATCGTCGCTCCTACTCACAGGTGCGGCTGGTGTGGCTAGTGAGAGATCCCAGAGCAGTCATCACCTCGAGAACCACAAGCGTTACCTGGTGTCAAAACCGTGCCTGCAGCGACCCGAGCTACCTGTGTTCCGACCTAGCCCTGGACTACACAACCTTCCTGGAGCTCAAAGACGACTATCCTATGCAAGTCATGATGCTTCGGTACGAGGATCTTGCCAGGCATCCGTATGAGAAGACGCGGGAAGTTTTAGAATTCGCGGGACTAACTTTTCATCAACAGGTCAAAAGTTACTTGGACGACCACCTCACCTCAGACGAAGACGCGCCCTGGAGTACCCGTCACGACCCCAGAACCCGTGTGACCCGCTGGACGAAAATCATGAAGTTTAATGACCTGGTTCACACCCAGTACCACTGCCACGGCGTCATGCGAAACCTGGGATACCGACTCTTTGCTTCCGAGGGAGACTTGGAGGCGGGAAATGCAGTGGGACTTTTGAATCTTCCCTGACGCATAGCACAAGGTCTGTCGTTTTCACCTGACGGAACTGGGCGACTGGCACAACTTGACTACTGTACTGGCGTTGCATGAAATTTGATCAGCCTTTTGGTCACATGCTTAGAGAAAAATTGTGAAGACCGTGAATCGCAATGGACACTAAAACAAAACGTGGAATCCTCTCTTGTGGGAAGCCATATTTGTGATCTATGAATGCTAAAGTTACTGTGGGCAAAAACGTGAAATGTAAGAAGTTTCCTCAAGGTCATTCACAGATAAAAATGATACAAAAAAAGTGAAGCATAAGAAGATTCCTCACAATCATTCACAGCTACAAACGCTACACTGATATACTACAAACCAAACCACTCCTCTTGTACTATCAGGCCTGGCAGTTTCATCCAGTGCTACGATTATGACTCAAAATAAGGACAAATTGTGGAATCCAGTTGTGTAGTGCGCTGAAGATGAAACTGCGGAATGCAACAGTATTTACTTACACATACGACCCTGACTTTCAAAACTGCACTTGGGGAAACACTTAATTAATGGCTGTATATCACGACTGCAGTGACAGAACTCGGCACTGTGATCACCGTAACAAACGCTTCAGTGATGGGGTGAGGCAGGACACCCTAACTTAACACAGAGGCCTGTGTTTTAAGTGGATGAGACTCCCTAGCACCTCCTCCTTACCGGTTTATTTCTATATACATTTGGTACAGTGTGTTAATGTATTCTTTATTTATGCAATTAATGTGAGAAAAACTACAATCCGCACTAGTACAATGGCGTAGAATAAACACACGAATAAACACACGAATTCGTCGACTGCGTGACCTACATCGCATCAAAAACTGTCGAGGAGGAGGAAAGAAATGGGCGTGGTGATTCAAGGAGTGGGTGGGATGGGCTGGGATTTTAGTGGGCGGTGAAGCTGGAGCAGGAAAGTATACCCTGTTAAAATGAGTATTGTAGGATTAGTGGTCTGAGTGTAGTGAAGGATTATATCAAAGTATCCCCCAAGAATGAATTTATGTGGAGAGGGGTAAACAAAATGGACATGAGGAAGAAAGAAATAGACGGGATGAGGTGGGATGGCGGTTAATTTCAAAGTTTTCTCCAAGAACAAGAACAGGATAAGTTCGTGTTGCTCTCACCCACCCGAAAAAAATAAATAATTGAGGAGAGTTGCTGCGAGGCTAAGAAAAGTATACCCCGTAGAAACTGGGCCTGTCAGATTAATAGTTTCAGTGCCATAAAGGTTTATTTCGAGGTTTTCTCTACCAACAAGGGCAGTGTAAGCTCGCGTTGTTCTCATATCTAAAAGAAAATAATAAATCGCTAGGGAAGAGGTGCTACGAAGGCTCCAGCACCTCTTTCAACACGGCCTAGAGCACTGCACGCCTTAGCCTAGCACTCAGCACCACACACACACAAAGTTATATGTCTGTGATACGTCTCTGGTAAATGTTCCTTTGTTAAATATGCACTCAATTCACCCACAGATATTCAATAGACGAAGGCCCGTATTCTCGTCGCGTAAGAAAGCTCCCTAACACCTTCTATTAAGTGATTCATGCTTATTATACCTTACTGTACTAAGTGATTTATTTTGCTTATTATACCTTACTGTCCTAAGTGACTTATGCTTATTACACCTTAATCCCCTAAGTGATTTACTTTGCTTATTACACCTTACTGTCCTAAGTGACTTATGCTTATTACACCTTACTGTCCTAAGTGATTTATTTTCCTAATTACACCTTACTGTCCTCCCCTGTGTTACATAAATACATCTAATATCACCATACTCTGCAAAAATAACGTACTAAAAGGGTATCAGCCAGCCATATCCAAAAATAAATCGCTAAGGAAGAGGTGTTAGGAAGCCTCCTTAGCCGACAAGAAAACAGGCCTTAGAGGTGGGTTTTATGCCAACTTAGATTTAATATAATGAACTGTACTTCCCAAGGAGAGTCCATTAAGTTCGCGAATTTGAAATACGTAAAAATTGTGCTAAAATCCGGATCAGTTTTTAACCCTCAGACTTTGCAGAAGGCCAGAGTAATATAACTTGGTCCTCAGGGAAGGGACTATGTAATATCTGGCCTGGTATTCTCGTCAGTTGAAAGCTCCTTAACACTAGGTTTTATTAGGCGTGTCTGATATGATGTGGATAAAAAAAATAAATAAATAAAACCTTGTAATGAGATGATGGTGAAATATGTTAGAAAATTCAAAGTTTGTTTTATGCAAGTTTAAATCTGAAACACTATATAAACAAAAATATATATACTTTCTGACATTGGTGTTCCTTTATTCGTTCTTCCTTACTCATCCAGCAAGTCAGTATGATGAAAGAAACCTGTACTAAAGCATAAAAAAATAACAAACAGAATATTGACCTCCCGGATGTGCTTTGGGTAAGATTAAATACTTCTAAATGTCTGAGTGCCAAGGTGTTGCGTCTTCCCTTGCAGATCCACACCTTGGGTCGATTGTATGTTGGTTACTGCTATGTTTTTGCTTTTGATTTTTAAGTGCAAGGAAGAAGGAACCAAAGGCCAAGGCGAGACAACTTTTACCCAGTCGTGGTACAGTAGGAAGCTGCCTGGCCGTCGTCGGAAAGTCCTGGGTTCGTTTTCCGGGACAATATTGGCAGTGTGTTTGTTGATATTTCCTGGTTTATTAAAGGTTTATTACCATCTATCTGTCTATCTATCTATTGCTTGACGCCTTAATCCCGTAAGGGGTGGCCACATACAAATCGACCCCATATCGC
This sequence comes from Birgus latro, assembly GCA_018397915.1. Classification (NCBI taxonomy): domain Eukaryota; kingdom Metazoa; phylum Arthropoda; class Malacostraca; order Decapoda; family Coenobitidae; genus Birgus; species Birgus latro. The sequence continues at coordinate 6,314 of JAGKTI010001767.1, forward strand.
CCTGTCCCCTGCCATTTCGCTGCCCTCTCCCCTCCACCCCAACTTACACCCCCCTCTCTCATATACCTCTACTCCATACCTCCAACTCATCTTCGGTCTTCTTCCTCTTTCCCTTCCACTTCCACCTCACATACGCTCTCCACATGGCCAGACCACTTCAATAACGCTTTCTATCACATCCACATCCACACCACAATGCTCCTTCACTTCCTCATTCGCCAGTCTGTCTCTGCACCACATGCTCCTCTTTAATAACTCATTTCTACTGCTCTCACTCTTGGCTTTGTGTCCTTCCAACAAGATCCACGCTTCGCTCTATAAACATGACAGGAGTGATGAAAATGACAAGGGTAAACGAACAGACAACAAAAACTACGTAGTATATGAAACAGTGCCTTCCAAGAGACTAGTAACTTATTAGAACCCTAGTAATCCTCTGAATAAGAATGAAACCTTACTTACAATGAGAGTTAAATTCCGCGCGAGGCATTTACACATAACAGGTTTAAGCGGCGTGCCAAATATTTCCGAAGATGCCATTGCAAGTGGTGGCATTTTTTCGCTGATTTGACTTCGGATTCCTTACTTCACTTGCTTTCGTACTGCCAAAAGCCTACTATCTATACTCAATATAACTCCCGTGAAAGTCGATTTACAGAGAGTAGTCAAAGAAGGGTTGTAAAAATATGATTCGGCATCCGGTGTTCCCTACTTGGGTCGCCCTGCGGAGGTGATGACAGGGTTACCAAGGTTGCCGCTTTAACGCCAAATTGAGCTACGTTTGAAGAGAAATGCGCCAATTTCGCAGGACTAGGACTAAACCTTTTGTGGGCGATTTTTGAGGGAGAGAGAGAAAGATCTACAGTAGACAAGTAGACCCACGCAACGGCAGCTCAAGTAGTGACTGGAGAACGAGGATAAGACAAGGAAAACAAACAAGAATGAACACTATAGGATTGGGCGATTATTTGGGCTAATTTTCTGGTACGACTGGGCGTGTTTGTAGTATCCATCGACCTGGCAACCTTGAAAATCGCGCTAGTCTTCTCCAGCAGGGTGGGGAGTGAGGGTGTGTGTCCGGGTGTCCTTTACTAGGCATGTGTGTTTTTGGATAAGATTTAGAAATATATGTTGATGCTCAGTTTGCATTATAAAGGGAAAAGAATATAGTGATTGTGTACTGATATTTTCTGAGTACATAAGTTCAAAATCAATAAGAACTAACCAGTCTATTTTGGCATCTAAATGTCCACTTCTGACTGAGGTTTTTCTTACCTAAAGAAAACATGGACCTGAGGATGTCTGCTACAAGAATCGCGGTGAAAATCTAGGAGGGCTCTCACTAACTCCTAGCACAGTGGTTCAGAGTGCTGACATAACGGGAGAGAGGGAAGATGGTGGTGTGTGGTGGTGTGGTGGTGGCGGTGGTGGTGGTGCTGGTGCTGGCGGCAGGCCCAACGGAGTCCCAGTTCGTTGGTAAGCAGAGAGGATGGGAGGGGCTGGCGATGTGTGGAATTCCTGTCGCTATACTCTCTTCACTCTAACTTGGCCTTCCATCTTGAATGCAGATTTGTGACAGAAGGCTAACACTGGATTACGGTGCTAGTCACGATGAAGTGCAATGTAAAGGGTAGAGCCGTTTAAAGAATGGAGGGCCGTACCGTTGTCTTCCCCTGTCATTAAGCTTCGCGAAATGAAGCTGCAAAAGGGGGGGAAATCTGAGCCAAGTTATAGTAAAAGGCGTATAGCACTATTGGATGCCTTCTAATACACTTCCTTACTCATTTATTTCTAGATCTGGCGCAACATTATCCACTTTAACCACCTGTATATACAATGTAAGGAAATAAATAACAGAACACAGAGGTGTAGCATGAATAAATCGCACAGGAAGACGTGTTAGACCCTCCTCAGCATTCGAAAATAGGGACTCCAGTGTGTTTTAAACCTTTAACACCCTCACCAACTCTCACCTTAGGATTCTGTGACTATCGCTACTTAAGGCTGCTGCTGTGCCGCGACTTACCGTGTGTAATAATTCCATTCCTCTCTCTCTCTCTCTCTCTCTCTCTCTCTCTCTCTCTCTCTCTCTCAAATAACAAAATACCATCCAACACTATAAACCGAATAACTCTGGATCCGTAGCTGAAGAAATATCACTAAACACGGTAGACTTCGGCAATATCTTATCTGTCCTGTGAAATAAATCGTAACTAAGCCTGGAAATATTATCTTACGTTGTGAGTCGCAGCCATGGACCACATCCCACTGGAAGAGACGGGAGAATTCTTAGCAGTTTTTCTTTACCTACTTATTTTGTTCAGAGCATCTTGACGGAATCTTATATGACACTGGTACAAACTATGTCGGTATTTAAACGATACAAATAACATGCCAGAGAATTTTAAGGTGTAAAACGCAAAATAAATCGCTAAGGAAGAGGTGCTACGGATCTAGAGGCGATAGTTGTGATGCGGGTGAAGGTGCTATGAGGCGTGAGGGAGGAGATGGTGGTGGTATTCGTGTGGGTGTGAGTGCTGGTGTAGGTGTAGGCTCGTGTGTGTGTGTGTGTGTGTGTGTGTGTGAAGTGGTAGTATGGGTGTGGTCATGCGAGTGGTGGTAGTGATGGTTGGAGTATGGGTGCTGGTGTGGTTGTGGGTGCTGGTATGAGTGTGGGCCCTGGTATATCCTAATGTGGTGGGTGAAAACGTGTGTGTGGTGGTATTGCTGGTGTGTGTGTGGACATGCGGGCTGGAGAGTGAGGCGTCCTTGTGGTTACTACCCCCCTCCCCCACCACACCAGGCCTGTACGTCACCCACCAAAATAGAAGTTACCTTATGACTTATACCGTAGAGAGTCCAGTAGCCTGCAATTACTACTCCTGATCATTATTTCAACTTCGGCCTGTAAATATCCTGGACGTTAGCCTATGGTCCGTATTCTCGTCGGTAAGGAGGCTCGATCTCTAGCGTCTCCTCCTCAGCGACCTATTTTTTATATGTGGTTAATATCCTTCGGTACGTTATCTATGAAGAGTGTGGTCGTTTGAAGGACTTACGTAACACAGACTAGGACAGTGAGGTGAAAGAAGCAAATTAAATCGCTAAGGAAATGGTGTTAGGGAGCTTCCTTAACCGATATTAAAACTGGAGGAAAATATGACGTAGCTACGGTAATTTCTTTTCAGGAAGTTGGATGATGGAATCGCTACTTCCATCGCCCTTGCATAACCTCTACTCCTTTCACTTTACCTAGGCGCATAATTGACATCTCTCCATCTTGAGCGCTGAGCTAAAACAAGGAATTAACGATAGAATGTGATGCTAGTCACGAGGAGGTGTTATGGAGGATGTACAATCGTAATTTGTCTCATTCTGCCACCGAACTACGAGAAATTAGCCCTAAAAAGAACGAAAATTTCCGCCAGTTTTAGGTGCATGAAATAAAAGCCAATCACCTAACTGTAGACATCTATTTAGCTTAATGGTGCTTATGATACCCTTTGCCTTTTCAATTAACAACGTATCAGTAGGATCAGTAATAATTGCCATCACTGAAGTTCGCCAATCGCTAATAAACACCCACCCGCACACACACAACTCGTTTTAGGCATAAAATCTTTGCTATTACTTGTTATTCATTCGATTTTGACATTACCCTCCCAATTTACTCTTTTTTTAGGCCAAATCTTCCAACGAAAAAAAAAAAATGTCTAAATCAATCATACAAGACGCCACAGAAGCAAAACAGTTATTCTACAACATTCTTTACAAGACATCGACTTTCAACTTTACGATCTGACCGGACAGCTGGTATATTATAAATTTAAGATGACTCTCGGTGATTTTCTTACATCCTTAAACTCTTAAAAGCTGTCCTATGAAGATCAACCAGCCACGCCACACATACAGGAAGTAACCTACACTTGTTGCACGTCTCGACCTTCACTCGTCTCCACAGGCGTTCAAAACCGGTTTATTTGCATTCTACCCAAGCTTACCTGCCAACGTGCTTTTTGTTTGAATACGTAAAGCCATTGATGCCACCCAGTAACGCAGAGATGCAGGTGAGGAACGCCTTCATGGGGTGACACGGATATAAACGGGTGGCTCAACTGCCTCGTTACACAAACATCCCTCAATTACTTCCCTATCCCCCAAAAGGAGGATGGCGGACTGCAGAAGAAGGGGTACTTATTTATGCCTGCAGTCCACCGGGTTCACTACTCAGAAGAACCATGGGTTAAACCTATCTTTACAACTAGTACCGTAAAATAATATGTAAGGGAGGTGTTTTATGGTCGTGTGAGGCGTTCAAATAGTAGGCTAGGTCATTATTATTATTTTTTTCGACGGGATAGGCTAGCGGTAGTATGGTATAAAAACTAGGCAATGGACGAGACAGGAACCCCTTACACTACACGGTATAAAGGTCCCATCTTCCTCACAGGACTGACAAATGAGTAAACACTGATTGACTGCATTATGTGTGATGTGTAATGCGGATATCGCTTAACTAGTACATAATACACTTAGAGTGTAATCTAATGAGCGCGCACGCGCACGCACGCACGCACGCACGCACACACACACACACACACACACACACACACACACACACACACACACACACACACACACAACGACATAAATGAATACAGCATCAGCAAGAGGACACTGCAAAAAAATACATAAAAAAAGGGGTGATAAAGACGTAAAGAAATTCAGTTTCCCAAATACGGATATTGATCAGTAGAATGCACTACCAAATGAAATAGCGTGTGCCAAAACTATTCATAAATTTAAGGATATGTATGATAAAACTGGTTTAATATACAGGACAGTACGAGCGTGACTCTTTCCTGTAATGATACAAATAGGTAAGAACAATTAGGTAAGAACACACACACACACACACACACCGCTCGCTGGCGCAGTCGTAGCGTTCTCGCTTGCCATCTGATAGACGGGAGTTCGCGCCTCGTTCAGGTTGCGAAAAGTTTCACTGACGAAGTGGGTGGTTACTGTCCCCCTTGAGCAAGGGGATGGGTGTGCGTGTGTGAAGGTCACAGCCATGCCCATAGATCGGACTATATGAGCTCTCAGCTCCCTTCCGGGAGGGTAAAAGCTGACGATCAAGTGATCCTGACCGACCCGGTGAGTTACACACACACACCTTCCTTCTCTGCTGCGCCCATTCTCGCACTTCATTCTTTAAACTCCCACCTTTGTTCACCACACTGCCGTGGTATTTGAAAGTGCTCACATTCTCCGTTTCCTGACCATTCAACCTCACTAAGCATTCTGTGGCGTCATTCCTCTCGAGACCATAACTTTACTTATCCTTTACTCTTTGCAACATTCATTTTCAATTTCCGGTTCTGACAAACACATCCTAACTTGAACACATGCAAACCAAAACTTATTTGTACCATGAGCCAAACAGTACTGTGCCTAATACCTAAATATGTCGCCAATACAAACAAGGCCTAGGCATATACAAAATATTTAAAACACAAACCTGAAACTGGCGGGGAAACTTGATTCCTGCCAGCAATCTCAACTTGTGTGTAGTCCTGTATATTTTGGTCAACTGGATTGTAGAAATCTACTGTGGGGACTGGGGAGGAAACATCATCTTCTTGAGCTGGGGCCAGTGGGTGAGAATTTCTTGTAGAACTAGCGTTGCATCCTCAGCATTAGATGGCAACCTCCTTCTAGCTCTAGAAGCCCTTCTAGTAACGTTATTTCTTCCCAAGTTGTTATACGCAAACAGTTCTGGACTGCGATGAGAAGGTGATGGTCCCCGACACCAGTCTATGAAATGTTTAGAACAGCATGATTTCGAGTTAGGTCCCCTTTTACATCTTGTCTCCCACAGCTTCCTTTAAGCTGTGCACTAAGAAATACACACCATCCTTGAACGCTTTCATTTTCCTTTTTTGAAACTGAACCACAGTCAGCAACTGCACAGGTATACACAAGCATTTTCTTGGCACGGGAGCGGTGCAATGCCACAGCCACCGACCTCTGCGATGCGGGAAGTGTTGAGCTTTGTTTTTGTAAAATTCGGTCGCATAGTTTTCGGTCGGCGGTTTCGGAAAAGTATAATTTCGGCCTTTGAATGGTAATTTTGCTGGGATTGTAAATGATGGAATCATGTCACATTTTATCAGATTAAGTATTGCTTTCTATGGAGATCGTGTGAAAATTTTTTTTTGTGTCAAAGAGGTGTAAAACAGTCGTAAATATAAGCTGAATGGTAACAGACCCTACTTACTTCTGTGGCTACCAGTTACTATTTTGTAAATCGTTTATCGTTATTTATCATTCAGAATAATGAAATAATGAATGATGATTAAAATAATGACAAATTTACTCTTAATTACCCAATAACTATCCCGAAAACATTTAATGAACATGAGCAATTCTCGCGTCAGTTACCCATGTACCGCATGCCTAGTTAACATACCAGTGATCACTGGCAGCTCTAAGTAAAACGTAATTTTTTCCTCCAAGAAAACTGAAGAAAAATCCAGTACCCCCTCCTCTACACTGCTACATTCATGACTATTTAAACCAAGGATCATGAGTTACATCATCCTCATCATCACGACCCTTATCATTACCATCACTTATCACTATCATCATCATATCAGCACCATCACTGTCGTCATCATCATTATCGCCACTACCACTATCATCATCAGCCATCCTAACCTTTCTTTCTGCCTAACAGAATGATGAGAGAAAACAAGGAAAGAGACAGCACAAAAGAGGGAGAGCTATCAAAATCATGAGAAGTGAAAAAGACCACACAATCATTCACCCATTATTCATGTTCCTGATATCTTGGCTCCACCTCACACACCTAGCTATCTCATTTTTTTTGTTAACAATTCACACAGCAACACTATACACAGAGATTCAAAAAGTTCACTGTCAAATTAAAATAAGGTGCCAGACCCTTGTTATGTGCTGCTTCATACACAACTAATTCATTCACCCAATTCCAACTCCTGTCAATTTCCCAGCCTCACCAACTTCCATAACTACTGCAGCCTACCTTGCTTTCATACACACTTGTGTACCATATCCAATCACCTTCTTCTTGGCCTACCACACCTCCTCCCATCTTCAAAGTCTCTGACTTATACCCTTTTCAGCATCCACTCTACTGTACATCTCTTCTTTCCATAACCATACCATGTAAGCACACTCTCATCTACTCTTATTATCAGTTATTATCTACTATTATCATCATACTTCCATTTGCCTGCTTGTCAAACTGAGTTACCTTTTCTCTTAACACCCATCACTTTACAACTGTCTACATTTACTTCAAAACACAATGCTCACAGATACTGCAAGGCTCCTCTTTCCTGTTACTGTAGGAACACAGCATCATCTGCATATATATGAGTTGAGGTACTCCACCCTTCATTGTTTATTACCATTCCCACCCTGCCCTCAACTCAGCTTTTAGCCTCTTATAATCCCATCCCTATACTGTATGCTGCATATAACGGACAGCCATGGGAACATCACATACCCTTGTCTCACTTCAGCACTGATACTCACTTCAGCACTGATACTCACTTCAGCACTGATACTGAACCACTCACTTACATTTTATACATGATTCACTATGGCCACGAAAAGTCTTTATCTTAGTCATTAGCTTTCCATCCACAACCTTCCCTATTAACCTTGCCAGTTCCTCTTTCCAGATCCATATATAGTATATTGTTAATACCTTAATACTGATCCACAGCAACAACTCATATATTTGATTATTTAAATGTACAGTAGCCATTAGTTATGATCAAAAAAATACCGGTATATACTGGTACATTAACACTATGTAGCCTATTTTGCTTTGATTAAATATTACAGCACTGCAATGAGAGTGTATTAATGTTAATTGAATGTGTTTTTCCAGCTTACTTTGCTCTGATTTACACACTGTATTCTACTAAGTGTTTAAGTGTTATTGGTTGTTTTGTGTTTTTTCCAGATATGAAAAACACAAAATGCAACACAGACCCTGCAAAAGGTGAAATCAATGACCCATGCAGGAGCCTGTATGATGGTGTATGCAAGGGCAGCCACTGTGGCTGTCCCTCTGGCATGCACGAGGACAAGAACCTTCGACGCTGTGTGCCTGGCGCTGGGCCATCTGGTGGTGGCGGTGGTGGAGCTTTCGATGATTTGCCTTTTGATTTTCCTGGTCAAGATGGTGATACTGCCACTAAGCCCAAACCTAAGCCACCTTCACAGCCACAGCCTCAGCCTCCCAGACAACCTCCACCTGGTTACAACCCAAATCAGCCAGGGTACAATCCAAACCAGCCTGGATACAATCAGCCTGGATACAATCCCAATCAACCAGGATACAATCCCAATCAACCAGGATACAATCCCAATCAACCTGGTGGTGGTCGTGGCCCTACTAGGGGAGGTGGAGGTGTGTATATTTTGTGACAATGTAGTTTTGCAAGTTATGGTATTTCTGTGTACTGCAATGTGATTAAATATGAATATTAATACAGTGAAGCGCATTAACAGTAGTATATAATGAGGCATCTGACAGGACTAATCACCATCACCATTCATCCCACAATGCTTCATAATTTAAGGAAGTAAGCCTCAGTACTTCACAACTCTTATGTAAAATGACCTCAGCCTTTTGAATCCTGTGACTGGTTTTTTACTCGATATTTCCAAACAATATATTCATCTTAGGAGACAAAGTTTATGAGGGCTATAATTCTAACCTCTGCATTTTAAAAAGTCCCTCCAAAGCTTAATGTAATCATTTAGCAACAGTAAGATTAAACTGGCAAATGACATCACACGTCTGAAAGGGTAAAAATACCCATAATCCTTTTAAGTCAGAGATGTGATCCAAAATATCAATCCAAAATACCGTCAAAGTTCCGCCCAATATTGTAAATGGGGAGGATCTGCCAAACCAGCTTCATAGGTGAGAGTGGAACTTTAATATGCAGTTTTTCTTTAATATCATGTGGCCTTAACACTCTCATGATTGGGATGTGTCTAATATTGTATTACAGTTAATGCCAGACTGTTTTTTCAGCTGATATTGTGTCATATGAGGCAGAGAATGTAAAAAAAAAAAAAAAGTTCAAAATTGTGACTGAAGTATTAATGAGGACTTATGGCACAGCGGTAATCGTGGTATTAATGAGGGATACCTTCATGTGGGGGCACAAGTAAGACTGGGCAATGAAGCTGCCTGGCTACACAAATGTCCTTCAATTCCCTTCTTATCCACAAAAGGGAGGATGGTGAAATGCAGAAGAATAGTAACTTTGGCAGCAGTCCACTGGATTCACATTCGAATGAGCCCAAGACTGTAACTATTGCTACTGCCATTACCACTATTACTATTACTACTACTACTACTACTAATAATAATAATATATCTATCTATTGCCAGATGCCTTAATCCCATAAAGGGTGGTTACAAACAAATCACCTCCATGTCACCCTGTCCCCTGTCATTTCACTGCCCTCCTCCCAGCTCATACCTCCCTCTCTCATATACCTCTCCAGTGACAAACAAATCACCTCCATGTCACCCTGTCCTCTGACATTTCACTGCCCTCTTCCCAGCTCACACCCCCTCTATCACATACCTCTCCAATCCCTCCCTCCATCTCATCTTTGGCCTCCCCCTTCCTCTCCCCTCTCCACCTCACTCACATACTGTACACTCTCCTCATTGGTCTCTCACTCTCCATCCTCTCCACATAATAATAATAATAATAATAATATTGATAATTTATCCATCCATCATCCAATCCTATGTCACCCCATGAGAAGCGTAGGAACCCGGAGCTAGGCATATTGGTCCTGACATTTAAGATGAGAGTGACTTTAAGATAAAAATAATAATAATAATAATAATTCTACCACTACTACTATTAGTACTACAACTGCTACTACTACTACTATAGTATAATCATAACCTTACCTCGTCAGGAGATCCTAATGTGGGAGAGAAGGCTGGTGGTGGTGTTGGAGGTGTGGTGTTCTTGTTGCTGCTTGGAGGACTCATTTACTTCTGCTGCTGTCGGGGTGGCAAACACAAGTACGTTATTAAGTGCACCCATATATGTACAGTTTTAAGTATTTGATATGCTTTGGTAGTAGCCCTAAAATTTCTACTATAATTCTATAAATGGATTTTTTTCCAAACAATAAGTGTAATTAAATAGTGTACTGCATTCATGATAAGTTCAAGTTTGAACTTACTCATTTCACAGCTATACAGCAATGCAAGAAGAGAATACTATGACAAAGGTATCCAAAGAAATTCCTAAACATTAACATAATCAGCATTCAGCAAATATGAATGTACAGTAATTGTGTGGTATACATTTATAAAATAATACCCTGTGCAGTACATACTTCCACTTAATATGGCAGATCCAACCAGAGTTATAAACAGCCACTGAGTAAAACAATAACTCTCTTTTGTTTTCTGGATAAATTATTGTACCACACAGGGAAAATGGGATGAAAATGGGCATGTAAGTAACTGTGATATATTGCACATCGTGAGTAGTGATTATATCACATTCTTCCCTCGTTAGAAAGTAATGTCAATCAAGAAATTTTTATTATAGGCTGATATTTTTTTAACAAAATAAAGTAGATTTAGTCTTCCCATAATGGCCAGAAGGCTGTGACATGAGGGTAAACTTCCTCATTTTTGGAGAATTCCTGGTTATTAGTACTCCCCCTTTTGTATTTTCTCTTTCCTTGCTTTCTGGAGCCTGCCTCACCCCATCCTTAGGTTGGAAAAAAGAGGTCATAATGACGATGACCATGGCGATGATGACAATGACAACATCGATGATGATGATGACAGTGATGATGATGATGATGATGATGATGTGATGATGATGACGACGATGATGTTGATGACAGCGACAATGATGCTGATGAATGATTATTGTATTTTCAGGCAGGTGATGAACAGGTTCCAGGGGATACCATTCATGCGTGGTGGTGGTGGTCAGCAAGCAGCATCGGGTGGAGCCATGCAGATGCAGCAGAGTCCAGTCATGCAGCAGGATCCCAACTTTAGCACTCAGCACACATACATTCCTCCTGGTGGCCCTGATGCACCTCCCCCCGGCCAGTACCCTCCACCTCAGCAGCCTTATCCACCAGCAGGTCAGTACTCAGGGACTGCAGCCCTTCCCAGTGGCAGGACAGGAGATCTGGGCACTACTGTGATGTAATGGGTTAACACATCACCCCAGAAAAGCATAGTTGCAGGTCTGAGTCCCATCAGTGGTGGCCTAGGACATTTCTGTCCTTGCTGTAGATCCCCACTTGGCTACATTCAGAGAAACTAACATGGTAGAGTATACCTTACTGGTAATATTGCAGCCCTGTACATAAATTGACCAACCATAGAACCTCCCACGTTCACACTGTGGTTGGCATCCATTCAGAGGCTTCCTAAGGATCAAGGTAAAATTCAGCCAAATAATGAGAGAGAAGGGAAGGCCTGCACAGCATGGTTTATTAAGATTAAGGAGGTTTTCATGCAAATAGCTTTATCCTTGGGTACAGAGGAGGAGAATACTGTATTTCTCACATATTTTACTAATGCTTTACATTAATACCTTTTTATAATATTCTTTCTCCACTGTCTTTAGGGATTTTCTGTTATACTTTATCATTCTTGTAAATGATTTGCTCTGCCAACACTTTTGAATCTCTCTCTTTTATTATTCAAGTCCTTCTTGCTGCACTCAGGATTTTAATAATTTGGTGCATGAGGTAAAGCAGAGGGCAGCAGCTATGTATTAATCATCAATATCTTTTTTGGTTTCATTCACTGCTTTTGCTATTACCAATACATCTTTCCTCTGCTGCTTAGCTGGTGGTTATCCTCCAGCACCATATGCGCCTCAGCCTGGATTTGCACCATACCCACCACCACAAGGTATGTTTTAAGCTCGCCTATCCTGGGTCAAGATCCACAAACACGCTTATGATCAGCTCTCTGTCCTGGTGCTGGAGAGAGAGGGCTTCATGTAGTGGCACTGGAGCTGCCTGTTTATACAATACAAACATCTCTCAAGTCCCTCCCTATTCCTTGAAAAGAGAATGGTGGACTGTAGGAAAGGGGCAGCATCAACCTGCACTCCATTGCATTTACATCCAGATGAGCTTGGCATTGCAACTACTGTGCTACCAATACTACTTCCTGTTGTAACTGTGCCTCGTTTTCCCAGGAAGGAGTAGGAAAGGAAAGTACACAAGCTTTCTATATTCATTCTTCCTGCAAATCCAAATCTGAGCTACAACAGGCTGATCACATGCTTGTTTGTGGATCCAGGCTGTGGAGTGTGTTGGGATGCTGTCACAACCAAAAGTTAGCCAACACTTTCCTGCTGGCTGTTGTGAAGGTGTTATTACTTGGAAACTTTGTGTATGGGATGGATAGTAACATG